>JAJOOH010002832.1:0-69821 GCA_029582605.1 Solanum gracilifrons
TCCAGAGGACTCCTTCACATTGCTTTCAGCTTTAGTATTAGTTCATTAGGATGTCGCGGGCCTGTCCCGACATCCATCTTAGTTGTTTAGAGGCTTTATAGATAGTCAGACAGTCAGACAGTTAGTTAGTGAATTAAGTTGTCTTTACTTTTCATTTCATATGTTAAGACTTGAGTTGCCATTTTGGCCAAGTTGAATGTTGACTATTAAACATTCTAAGTTATTTCATTAGTTAAGTTGAGTAGTGTGCTATTGATCTTTATAAATATGCATATAGTCTTCCGCTGAGTTAGTAAGCCAGACCGAGGGTTCGCTTAAGGCCAACAATGGTCTTCGAGTGCCAGTCCCGCCCAGGGTGTAGGCTCGGGGCGTGACAGTCTCCATCTCAATATACTCTCGATATTAAGTAAAATCCCAACGGAATTAGTTATAAATATAAGCATATCATCACCCGTGGAAAACACAATTAAGTTGCTAATCCAAGATAAAAACATCATTGAATAGCTCCTTAAATCTTGAATCATGCATGAGTGAGAAAACCTTTCACCAAAGCATGATCCCTTAATGTGAGAAAACCTTTCACAACCTAATTGATGCTAATCTAAAAGCAACCAAGATCATAAATAATCCTTTTTCATAAATGTAACACCTAAGAATCTAAAGGAATGAAAAAAAAATGTTGTTTTTGGGTTGCAAGTGTGACCTACGGCTCCTACATATGGTTTGTAGAAGCATCTACTTACCGTAGATGGCATCCATAGGTACAATGGAAATGAACAAAAAAAATTGGGGAAATTTTTAGGACCTATGGTGGCCATGTATGGTTCGTAGGTATACCTAACAACCATACATGGGCCCCATCGATGGATAGTCCAAATTCATGTCCTTGAACATTACCTACGGCTGACCAAGACGATCCGTAGTAGGACCTATGGACCGTAGGTCAAAATCATAGGCGAGGCTCGACAATTTTATTTTAAGAACTTTTGGGTCTTTTCCTAATTATTCTAACCCAATACTATGTCATTTTACCTCTAAATCCAAACCCTATAAATACCCTTCATCCTTAGAAATTTCACCCAACTTATTCATTCGCTCAAATTCCTACAGTCTGTCCAATGTTTTCTCCAAAAAACAAATCGTCTCTCTAGATCAAGGAAGAAAAAGCTAGAGTTCTTCAAGTTCAAGTCTCCTTTCTTCATCATTTCTTAGGGATTAAATCAAGGTACGTATGGAGTTATTCAATGGGTTTCAATCATCCATTAAGCCCACGAAGTTTCTTCAATTTCCCAAGACTTAATTAGGTTTCCACTCAATTCCTCGTGGGATCTATTTGTATGGATTTAGTTACTTTAATATGATCTTATTTTTGATGAGTTGAACTTAATTACATGCTTTTCAACTAATTCCATGTGAACCCATGCATTGATCTGTGAATTTTGACTATGAACCCTAACTTACATGAATTTATGAAAATTCTTGAATCTATCAATATATTTTTATGAAATTATGCATGTTTTTATGAAAGAAATGTTTATGACTCAAGTAATATTACAAATGAACATATCAATATATTTTATGAAGCTTGTCCACATGACATGAATGACATCTAATTTATCGTCAATGCTTTTTGGGCTATTTTCCTAAATTAGGTCTTGATTAGAGTGGTATTTGGATATGCCATCAATGATTATAGATCACGCTTTCATAACTATTTCCATTAGTAGTAAGGCACTTCTAGCATGAAGTTAACGATTATGGGCCTATCATGAAAAGATCATGGATGATGAAATATTTTCTCACACATGGTCTAAGGAGCTACCATATGTTGTTGCTAGCTTGGATTAGTATCTTAATTGTACTTTTCCATGGATGATAAAAATGAATAAGATTAATGACTATTCTGTGGGATTTATGCTTAGTACCAGAAGGATATTGAGATGGAAGCTTTCTGTAGGTTGAGGCCAGGTCTCTAGTAGCAATCTCCTTATCCCATAACTATGTTCCACCATAGGATGATTGTCTTAGATATACATTATCTAGTGGATCCACTTTAGCTCAAATTTATGGTTCTTACCTTGGTAAGTGAGGATACCCCTTTTTGGTGTAGGGTAGACACTAGATTCCATTTTATAGCTCGCATGGTCTATATGTCGATTAATGGTAAAATTCCCACAAAATGAACTAAGTTAATTACTAATATTTTATTAGGCTTCCTTTTATGATTTAAAGATAAATTTCCATGTTCTTGATTTATGATTTTACTATGTCTTAATTTGGTGATGCATTTCATGTTTTTTCTTTATTATCTCCCTTTATGATCACATCTTATGCTTTATTGCATTCCCCTCATACTTAGTACATTCTCTTTACTAATGCATACTTGTGTCTACATTGTTTCACGAATGTATGGCCTGACAATTCTTATCCTTCCATTCATGGCTAGATGATTGCATTAGAGATTTCAAGGTTTAGTAAGCCCTCATACTTCGAGGACGATGTCACTTTTATAATTTTATGTCATTTCTATTTTTCAGACTTTGTATGTGATGTATTAGTTACGTCCCAATTACTTTCCTTATGATGTATTAGATAGATTATTGAGACAAATGCTAGACTTCAGCTTTGATTCAACAACTCTTTTGAAATATGAAATGCTATCATTTGAACTCTTTAAATTGTATTATCTTGTATGATGTTTGCTAAGTGGATTGTGTAAGTCCTCTGGGGTCTTATGTGTCATGTCAAATCTAAGCTGTACTTTCAACTGTGACAAATTTGGTTTTCAGAGCACAAGGTTTAGAAAGGTTCTAGGATGTCTCATAAACCACGTCGAATAGATTCTTATTCATAATTATGAAGCGCTCCACATTTATGAATGAGAGGCTATAAGATCTTTATGAAACTCCACTTTCTACTTTACTTTAAAGTCATGCCATAGAGTTTCTCTCTCCAAAGTTCCTCCCTTCGTAATCCCTGCTTATGCTTTTCGGAATATGCCTCCACGAAGGAATCTTATGAGAAGGAATGTTCATTAAAATGTGGAGCCCAAGGTTCCCCAAGTATCAGTCGACCCTTTTGTCAAGCAAGTGACTAATGATGAGTTTTGAGCCGTATTTCATGCATTGGCCAAATTTATGATAGCTCAAGAAAATAGAAAGGTTGTGGATCCCGTGAACCCAAGGATGGGTACAGCGGCAACAAGGGTGAGGGACTTTACTAGAATGAATCCTTAAGAAATTCATGGGTCTAGAGTTGAGGAAGATCCTCAAGAGTTAATTTATGAGTTTTATAAGATAGTTGGAATCATGGGTATCACTTCAGTTAAAAAGGCGGAATTGGCCGCTTATACAGTTAAGGGAGCGATTTGGTTTAACCAATGGAAGGAAGAGAGGGCAATAAATGAGGGTCCTATTGGTTGGGAGATATTTAAGGTTGCTTTCCCCTTGAGATAAGGGAGGCAAAGGTTCTTGAGTTCATTAATCTTCATCAAGGGAATATAAGTGCGAAGAAGTATGCTTTGAAATACATCTAATTGTCCAAATACACTCCAACTACTATGGTTGTCGATTAAAGGGCAAGGATGAGTAAGTTTGTGTCGGGTGCTTCCGACTTGGTAGTCAAAGAACTTATTAAAGAGATAGATGTATCCCGTTTGATGGTTCAGGTGCAACAAATAGAAAAGGAGAAGCTTAAGGAGAAAACTAGGAATTATAAGAGGAAAAGAAGGGAAAATGGTGATTTCTTACATTTAAGGTGCAATAAAGGTAATCGGTCTCAAGGTAATGATTCTAGTGACCAAATGGTATCCAAGTGTCGGGAGTTTGGAAGAAGACATGGGGATGAGTCTCTAGACGGTTCAAATACATGTTTTGGGTGTTGAAAGAGTGGTCAAAAGATGAGAGATTGCCTATTTATTACTTCTAAGGGAAGGGATGGTAGGCAAGATCAAACTTGACATAATCAAGAAGATTCCCTGGATCCAGTAACTGATAAGTTATGATCTTTTAGCTTGTGGTTATGCATTACTTGATGTTGGGTGTTTCATGGGCATGGTAAGACTCCATGTGTGGTAAATGTGTTTGAAGTTGACCTTGAAATCTTGGTGGAACTTCCTTAAGTGTTTACTTGTATCAATGGTTCTATGGTTGTTACGACTTAGGTGCTATGCTTGGATTGAGGGAGATGGATTCAAAAGACTAGTGATGTTTTCTCCCAAGGGAAAGATGGTGCTTGTTTCATGGTTTGTATGTGTGAGGTACTAATTAAATTGTTTGAAAGCTTCCTTGCTTTGGGATGGTATGTGAAACGCTGGAGACGGTGTGATGTCTTAGTAACCCTATCTCTTTCCTTCATCTTCGGGTCTAGTTTGAGGATTAGCCCCTCATGTTCACTCATTAGGATTCTTGCGTTCTTAGTCATTCTCATTTTTCCTCATGCATGCATGCTCGTGAAAAATCATATTTTTGAGACTTTGATTTAGCTCCATTGATTGCTTCATGGTGATGTTCATTTGTATTAGCTTCGCAAATAAGTTTATGAAAAGATGTTTTAAAAGTATGTTTTATCTTGAAGTTAATATTCTTCATTTATTATGTTCATTTTGATGAAATTTCATTCATGTTGGGTTGTTAGTTTCTCTCCTACCCGATTCATGCTAGCTTGAGTCCCATTCGAGGACCAATGTTCCATAGGGGAGATATTTTTAAACCTCTGAATTTAAAGGAATGAAAATTGCAATTCTTAGGTTGCAGGTGTGACCTATATCTCCCACCTACGGTTCATAGAAGCATCTACTAACCGTAGATGGTATCCGTAGGTACAATGGAAATGAACAATAACTTTTGGGAAATTTTTTAGGACCTACGGTGGCCATGTACAGCCCATAGATAGATCTACCAAATGTAAATGTCCCCCATCGATGGATAGTCCAAATTCAAGTATCTGAACCTTACCTATGGTTGACCAGGATGGTCTGTAGTAGAACCTACAGACCGTAGGTCTGAACCGTAGCTGAGGCTCGACATTTTTATCTTAAGGGCTTTTGGGTCTTTTCCTAATTATTCTAACCCAATACTACATCATTTTACCCCCTAAATCTAAACCCTATAAATACCCTTAACCCTTAGAAATTCTCCCCCAACTCATTCATTCTCTCAAATTCCTAAATTCTCTCCAATGTTTTCTCCTAAAAAAAATCTTCTCTCTAGATCAAGGAAGACCAAGCTACGGTTCTTCAAGTTCAAGTTTCCTTTTTCATTATTACTCAGGTCTTCAATCAAGGTATGTAGGGAGTTCATAAATGGGTTCTAATCATCCATTGAGCACCCATAGTTTCTTCAATTCTCCAATTCAATTATACAAGATTTGATTACGTTTTTACTCAATTCCTCATTGGTTCTATTTGTATGGATTCAGTTGCTTTATTATAATCTTATTTTGATGATTTGGACTTAATTACATGCCTTTCAATTAATTTCATGTGAACCCATGCATTGATCTATGAATTTTAACCATGAACCCTAACTTACATGAATTTATGAAGAAGCTTGAATCTATGAATATATTTTTGTGAAAGCAATGTTTATGACTCAAGTAAGCATATAGATGAAGGTATTTCTATGTTCTATGAAGCTTGGCCACATGACATAAATGACATCTAGATTTTTCCTCAATGCTTTCCAGGCTATTTTCCCAAATTGGGTCTTGATTAGTATGGTATCCGGATATGCCATCAATGATTATTTATCACAATTTCAAAACTATTTTCATTAGTAGTAGGACACTTCTAGCATGAAGTTAATGACTATGAGTCTCAAAAAGCTATTATGAAAAGATCATAGATGGTAAAAGGTTTTCTTATGCGTGGTCTAAAGAGCTACCCTATGATGTTTATAGCTTGGATTAGTATCTTAATTGTAATTTTCCATGGAGGATAAAAATGAGTAAGATTAATGACTATTCTATGGGATTTATGCTTAGCACTGAGAGCGTATTGAGATGGACGCTTTCCCGTAGCTTGAGGCCGGGATTGTAGTAGCAATCTTGTTATCCCATAACTAAGTGCCACCATAGAATGATTTGTCTTAGATATACATTAACTAGTGGATCCACTTTAGCTCAAATTTATGGTTCTTAACTTGGCAAGTGAGGACACCCCTTTTTATTGTGGGATAGACACTAGTTTCCATGTTATAGCTTGCATGGTCTATATGTCGGTTGATGATAAACTTCCCACCAAATAAACTAAGTTAATAACTCATGTTTGAAGAATCTTCCTTTTGTGATTTAAATATACAATGACTATGTTCATGATTTATGAATCTTCTTAAATAATTTTACTTTGTTTTAACTTGGTCATGCATTTCATATTTTTCGATTATGTCCCATTAAGATCACGTCTTATATTTTATTGCATTCCTCTCATACTTAGTATATTCCAAGTACTAATTCATACTTGTGCCTACATTGTTTTACTAATGCAGGGCCTGATGATTTTTATCCTTCCGTTCGTGGCTATTTGATTGCATTAGAGATGTGAAGACTTGGTGAATCCTCATACTTCGAGGACGATGTCATTTTATAGCTTTATGTTATTTTCATTTTTCAGACTTTGTATGTGATGTATGGGTTACGTCCCAATCACTTTTGTTATAATGTATTAGATGGCATATTGAGACAAATGTTAGACTTCTTTTTTTATTCAGAAGCTCTTTTGAAATATGAAATGCTATCTTTTGAACTCTTTAAGTTCTATTATCTTGTATGATGTATGCTAAGTGGCTTGTGTAAGGTCTCTTTTGGTTTTGTATGCCATGTCACGTCTACGGTGTACTTTGAGTCGTGAAAATAAATCATGCATACGTTCATACAAGCATCATTCATTAATTCATAGTTTTTTTCAAATTCATGCAATTTGGGTTCATAGTAAAAAAAATCATTAGTGCAAGGGTTCATATAGAATTGATTGGAAAGCTATGCAATTGAATTTAAATAATCATATCATATCATATATATATATATACACATAAAAGAGAACCCTAGGCCCGCCTACGTGGTGCCACCACAAACAAGAATTCCCTTTCAATTTATTTATTTACAAAACTAGCCTTCCCCTTTCATGAAAATTTGTGACTTTAATGAAAAGTAGTGACTTTTATGAAAAGTTACGACTTTTCTGAAAAGTTGTCACTTGTATGAAAAGTAGTTACTTTTATGAAGAGTTGCAACTTTTATGAAAAAATATGACTTTTATGAAACGTTGTGACCTTTCCGAAGAGTTGTAACTTTTCCAATGAGTTGTGACCCTTTCGACAAGGCACAATAAGAATTTGTTTAGACTATCATTTGTTGCCTATAAATAGAGGGATTTCCTGTCACTATTATTTGTAGGTTTTTTTTTCCGCTATAGGGAAGTTAAATTCAATTTCATTAATTAAGCTTCTTATGAATTTTGTTTCATTCTTAAAAGTTTTCTTCCTCCAATTTCATGGAGTTTAATACTTACTATAAGTCATAGTGATTCATGTAAAATGGAAATTCCTTTTTTATATCTTGGAGACTTTCTTTTAGATTTGTCAAAAAAATTCATCAAGGATGATTGAAAATTGATCTTCTCTTTTGTCCCTTTCTACATGTTTCTTCATATAAACAATGAAAATTGATTTTAATTGTAATGCGACATTACTACTCTTGAACCTCTCCGCCCACAACTCATAACACTTTTGAAATGGCTGAATTCATTACATTTGGTTCTTTAGTAAGCAAATCTTTTATTTCTGCCACTATTATTTGTAGGTTTGTTTGCAATAAGATAGTCAAATCCATATTCATTTATTAATTAAGCTTCTTATGAACTGTGTTCCATTTCTTAAAGGTTTGTTCCTCTTATTTTATGAAGCTTAATCTTTTACCGTAAGTCATAGTGAGTCATGTATCCCTTGAAATTTCTTTTTGCTATTTTTGTAACTTTTTTTTGAACTCTGTTAAAAAATTTCAGTGAGGATGATTGAAAATTTATCTTCTCTTTTGTCCCTTTTTAAGGTTTCTTCATATACTTTTTGAGAAAATTGCTTGTGGATTGTGTTATATTTGATAGCATACAACAATAAATATGTGATTACTAATATGGAACTAATGATGATATTTGTTAAAGGAACCAAACAGATTGCTCCCTTGCTTGCCATAGTTAGTATATTATTTTGACTGTTTTTTCTTAGGTACAAACATTTTGTATGGATTGAGGTATACATATTATCGTCTCTATTGAAGAAAGTTACTGAATTTTTTCCAGTAGATAATGAAGAAAATCACAGATACAAAGGCTCGAAAAAAAGCTTATAAAAAACATGGTTTATTATCAGTTCCTTACAAGACTCTCCAAGTAAAAAAATTTCCCCTATTTCTTCACTTCTCAATTCTGGCAATAGTAATGACTATTCTGAGACAATGAGGAAAAACATTTATGATACTCACAATTTTATGGTCATTTTTAACATATACATAATACAACATACTATAATAAAACAGAGATTGATGGAGGTTCATAAGAAAGGAGTCGAAGGTCCTCCATTTGAATTTAGTCAATTATGCTCTTGTATGGACGTGATGTTCCACTTTAATTGGGAGTGTTGTTGTTCGAGGCTTTTGGTCTCTTCTTTAATGTCTGATGGTGTTCTTTATAACTTCATGAAATTTATAAAATTTCATTACTTCTAACCAACTATTTCCATGGCGATTTTCTTAGACTTCTTTCTTATACTTAAAATCTCTCTATGACTCATAATTTTTGTATAAAAAAAATGAAAATTATTTAAAATATTGTACTTTAAGATTTCAAAAGAATGCTTTACCTTAAGATAAAATTTTCTTGACAATGTAATGTATGTATCGAAAATACGAATATTACCGAATGACCATATGTAGGTTTAGTAAAATAGTTCAATCTCGTGCGAAGCACGGGTAATTTACCTAGTATATATATAAAAAAGAACCCTTGGCCCGCCTACGTGGCACCATCACAAACTAGAATTCCCTTTTCATTTATTTATTTCCAAAACTATCCTTCCCCTTTCATGAAAAATTGTGAATTTTATGAAGAGTTGCAACTTTTATGAAAGGTTGTGATGTTTATGAAAGGTTGTGACCTTTCTGAAGGATTGTGACTTTTCCAAAGAGTAGTGACCTTTCCAATAAGACACAATAAGCATTTGTTCACACTACCCTTTGTTGTCTATAAATAGAGGGATTTCCTCTCATTTTAAAGCAACGAAAATTCTGAACTTCTTCTTCTTCTTCTGCACAATTAAGTATTCATGTACTTTGCTCTTGTTGAGTGGCTTACTGACACCATTGTTTCTGTATCAATACGTTGGTGAATAAAATTGTTCCATCCTGAGAGGATCTAATTCTTTAAACCTCGGGTATTAGAGGGAATAATTTTCTTAAGGGGACACTGCATTCAGTGGACTTGGTTATTTCCTTCTATTTCATTCTCTTTTTACATATCATGATATATTTTTTACAGTCATTAATTTATGCTTATGATATTAATTGTTGTTTTTGAGTACATGTTTTAAACTATGTTGTTTATGTTTCTGCAAAGTTATTATCTCCAGTTATATTGAATATATACACATATAGTAGGTATATTCATTGTGCATAAATAATTATTGTACTCAGTTCCAAGAATTCATGTTTTTATATTCTATATAAAACTTTATAACTTAAAAGTACTGTATATAGGCTTACATATTATCTATTTTTACATAGATATGGAGTTTTTCACTTATCAATTAAAGAAATTCATTAGGCAAGTTCAAAAGTTATAGTTGCTTTCATGTTCAAGCATAATTTCTTTTTTGAATTTGTTAACAAATTTTTGAATTTTTTCCTGAGACATATATCACAATTGTATAATCTATGCAACTTAAATGTGTTCTTTTTCTTATGAAATGCCTTTGCATATATATATATTCTTATTTTCTTCTTTATTTTCCTTTTAATGTTGACAAATTATTTATTATTTCCTCAATAATTCATTCATTAGAGGTTCTTGAGTTATGTGATAATGACAATGTAATATCCCATATTTTAAACAAGGACATATTAGTCATTAGCAAAAAAAAAAAGAAATCAAATGGGCCTTAGCCCATCAGAAACCTAATAAGGGAAAAATTAAATTAAGCTAAAGAAATTATTTGAGTTAAGAGTTTTGTCAGCAACTCTTGGAAAAAAAAAAGGAAGAAAGAGTACGTTCTTGGAGTCTCTTCCTGTGAAGGAGCATGAAATCGATTAAAACAGAGAAAAATAACTAAATGGAGAAGAAGTGGAACTCTTGCTATTTCAAGTATGGATTTCAAGGTAAGTATCTTAACTTAGTTTAAAGATTGAATTTGTATATTCCCTGACTATAAATTTGAGAACTGAGAGTTTGAAAAACATGGGTTTAGAAGGAATAAAGGAATCCGTTAAACTCTTATTATCTTACGGTTTGAGTGAGTATGTTAAATGTTTGGACCAAACTTTTGTAGTTTATCATAAACCAAAGAAGAATTGCTGGACAGTGGCATTAGTTCTGTTTATTATAGGGTGAAGTAATCAACAATGATACTATTTTGCGGGATCTGAAGCACCAATTTGATATAAATTGACAGATTGAGATTCAATCATAAAACCTCGAAGATTGGGTATTCTGAATTTAGTATGAATTAGCCTAAACGAAGGAAGTATTACGAGACCGATATGATGTGATTATAGATTGATTGAAGGAAGTCATACAGATTGCCCAAGTGACAGATTTGGTACTTCAACACGAGTACTGTGAGTAGTAATCTTACCACAATTGATGTTTTATAACTTGCATGACTTTCACATGGTTTATAAAGCAAATGTATTACCGAATGTTTTAAACTTGCATGTGGGATAAGTCTTTTATTGGATATGATACTGAAAAGATTATTTGAGATGATCTCATTCTTACAAGATATAATTACTGTTATTGAAAAGCTTTTACACTTATTTGAGAGATAGTATTTTGACAAGTGATTGTTAAACTTTGAAATGATATGATTTGATAAGATTTAAATGCTCTGTTCGATTTTGAAATGCTTCTACTGATTACAAGAAAAATATAAATGGGAGTAGACCTTGATGAATCCCGTAGCTAACGGCGGGATCGTTAGGCCTGGTGCACCTTGTAGTTACTGATTACTGATAAAGCCCTTGCTAGTGGGAAGGTAGAACTAGTATACTGTTACTGATATCCCTCTTATAGGGATCTACTGATATGAATATTTAACTCCTTTATGAGGAGTTCCCTGTTATTGGTTACTTCTTAAAGAGAAGGCCACACTGATTACATGATTCATCTTTGGAAACCTCCCACCTATAAGATTTGCTATGGAAATGTTTTGCTGAGTTTACTATTAAGTATTTACATTGATTTTGCTTATATGAGGCAAATAAGATTGACTATTGTTACTGTTTCTGAAATGACATTATTATATGATTTGATTATTATACTAGCATGTTTCTGACTTGTCCCTCATTAAAAATGGTTATGGTTAAGTGTTATTACTCACTGAGCTAGCGTCTCACTCCTCGCTAATTGTTTGTACAGAGAACTCAGGTGGTATTGAAGAGGATTTTATTAACTAGAAAGTGTGATTTGGTAGCATCTGGTAAGCCTCGCATTGCTTCACGTGGCAAGAGAACTATTGATTTGCTGTGGTTTATTTAGTTTCTTTATAAACTCTTAGAGTCGCTCCATTTGTCATTCCTTTTATTTGAGTCATGATTAGTTCTTCGTATTGTAGTCAAGTTACTAGTTGGAACTTGTTTTTGTAATTTGGAGATGAATTGGGTTTATGGCGTGACAATTAGATCATTGAAGGATATTATGTTGTGGCTTTTAGTTGCTATTGGTTGTGTTGTGAATTTCTGAGATAGGAAAAATTCAGGATAGGCCTAAAAACCAAGGAAACTCTTTCTGATTTTCTGTAGATTTATGTTAAGGCTTGCTTTGGGATTCTTTCCCCTTAGCGCCTGTGACGGACCTAATTCGGGTCGTGACAAAGTTGGTATCAAAGCACTAGGTTATTCTTGTAACTTATGGAGCACACATAAGTAACATAATCTCTATTATGGTTATGTTGCCGGCCATTTCTATAATCGTGATTCTGCGAGGATGAGATAGGATGTGTTTGTCTTTCTTTCTCATTCCTCTTTATGTGTGTGACTAATAGGGTCTACTAGATGAATCTAATATTGTTTATCTTCCTATCACATATCTTGAACTTAGTCGTCCAATAACAAGAATAGTCCAAAGGTTTGGAGACATTAAGGGTCACCTTTGTAAAAAACCGCCTCTCCCAATAAGGGGAACAAACAAAAGTGGTTGGAAAAGCCAAGAAAGTGGTGGTTATGTCATTGTGAGGAATTCTTCGTGCACCTATGTGATAGGTAATATCGTTTTTTTTTCTGAAAAGAGTACTACTCTGCACTTAAACAACATGAGAGTGTTACTGGTAGGAAACATATATTTCTGTACCGAGCAAGAAATATTAATTGACAGAACGAATAGATTCAGGCAACAAAATATAGCCCAAGAGCAGCTCCTAGCAACTAGAAGAATTCAGATTTTTCTCGAAAAAAAAAAGTAGCCTAGAGATTTCTAAAGAAAAAACCTCCAAGTTTCTAACAACTCAAAGATCCTTAAAGGTCTTAAAGGTTCTTGGAAAAGATTCTTGGGTGAAATACTTAAAGCTTTATGAGTTTGAGTGTTATAGTTCTAGTAGCATATAGACGGTGAACGTGATTAATTACATGGTATAATATTGTACTATTCAAAATACCAGTAGGACAACACCAAAGACTTGAGGCGATTCACTAAGTTATTATGGATTGTTTCTTTCTAGACAGTTGAGAATGAGTAACTTAATAAGGAATTTTAAGGAATTTGTTCAAAATGATGGTTGGAACTAAGATATGACTCCGGATTATTCGATTAGCTAGATATGCTCCCTATTTATCATCTAATGGACTTTTTTTTTTAAGGTTTAGAAATTTTAGAAAGGATGGTTAGCCTCTTAGCCTGCACAGTAACCTCGCACACAAATGCTTTACCTACTTTGAGGTTGTTGACATTGCTAAGCACATTTTGAGAAACATGTAAAGTTATAAAAAGATAAAGTTTCAGTAAACAGAGGAATATGAATAGATGCTTTTAGAAGCTCAGAATATGTTTGATCACCACAACAGTGTTAGCCTTCCAGTCAAGTTTTGGAGGATTCATGATGCTCTGTGATGTTTCGAGGGTGGGATTATGATGTGTTCTCATTAAGAAAGATTGTGTGATAGTTATACTTCGAGATATCTAGATAAGCATGAGCAGGACCGCCCTCTCATAATTTGAAGGTGGTTACAGTGGTATTTGCGCTAAAGTTCGAAAGAACTCTTATACAATGAAACCAATGCGAATTATACAAATCGCAAGAACTTGAGATGTAAGTTTCAAAAAAAAATTGATCCTTAAATTTACACGAATGGACAAAACTACTCTATGTCTATGTCAAATTTTACTATTCGACGTCATCTGGGAAACAAAGTTGTTTAGATAAATGCTTTGAAAAGGGAATCCATAGGTTATATGGAACATAATGCTCACGTGAAATGACTTTTAGCTGGTGAAGCAGTGGAAGTGGTTGGAGAGTCCAGATAATAGAACAACAGGCTTCTTTGTAGGATAGCCAGGCTGGACGAGGCATGTGAAATTTCCTAAATGTGGCTATTTATACAAGGGAAAATAGCTCATGTGAAAGGACTCCTAGCTTAGAATTTGCACATACTCAGGGATACAAGTATCAAATTAGTGTGAGAAACTCAGAGACACTATTTGCTTATGTTCAGCTCAAGTCTTTATTGGCAACACATATCAAGGCCAACTAATACCAGGATGAGAAGTTCTGTGAATATCGAAATGAGATTCCAGCGGGTAAAGACAAGGATACGACTTTTGATTGTTATGTGGTTTCCCTTTTAACATAGATGGTTTAAGGCAGATTATTCTTGTGGAAGCCATAACTCTAACTACACTATAGGTTCGGGATCACCAAGAATTAATTTTTCCTTAGAGAATTATATTGGTAGGAAAAAAAATGTTGCTATCTTTGTTTCTAGTTGTTTGACTGGTTAACATGTTAAAGTTGAGCATCAACGACCCTTAAGATCAATACAACAACTCAGGATCTCTAGAGTGAATATGAAAGTGTTACCATGGATTTTGTGACCATTTAACATGAACTCCTAGAGGTTATGACTCGGTATGGTTAGTTGTAAGTCGACTCAATCGGGATATAACGGTGGAATATAGTAGAGATATGCTTGAATGGAATTTTTTACTCTATGAAGTTCCATTATTGTTTATATTGGATGGTAAATCACAATGTACAACATATTTCTGAAATTTATTTCAGAAAACCTTGACTACATTTCTAGAGGATATGCTAAAATCTTTCGTTCTTAATGTAGTTGGAGGTAGTTGAGATGCTTATCTAGCATTGGCTGAAATTGCCTATCACAACAACTCACACTACACAATAGATGGATCCATTTGAAGAATTATGATAGGTGACGTCTTTCTCCTATCAGAAAGTCTGATGTTGGAGACATTAATGTATTGGGAGCAAACTTGGTATTGAAAGCTTGGAAAAGGTTCAGTTAGTCAGACAAAAGTTGCTCGCAATTCAAATAGGTTAAAGTCTTATGCATATAAGAGGAAAGGAAATTTAGAGTACATAGTTGGGGACAAAACTTCCTAAGAGTCCATCAAGGAATGGCGTGAAGTGGTTTGAAAAGAAGAAGAAGAAGAGCAAATTTGAGCTCAAAATTTGTAAGACCATATAAAATTTCTTGACGAGGTGAGAGTAGTGTTCTGCCTTTTGAAACCTTCTTTTGAGATGTATTTTGGTTGTTCAGTTTTCTACATATGTTAAGAAAATGTATATTAAACTCCTCTTGTGTGCTTGAAGCACCAACTATACAACTGGATGATAGCTTAACATATGAGGAGGAATCAACGGCCGCTGTTGACAGACAATGAAGAAATTTTGGTCAAAATAAATTGTGTCCATAAAAATCGTATGGGGGAAACATACCATTGAAGAAACTACTTGAGAATTGGGAGAGGATATGAAAGGTAAAGTGTCCAAACCTATTCTGAGTTACAAATGACTTAAATTCGGGGACCGAATTTCTTAAGGTGGGGAGAATGTAATATCCTATATTTTAAACAAGGACATAGTAGTCATTAGCTAAAAAAAATAATCAAATGGGCCTTAGCCCATCAGAAACCTAATAAGGGAAAAATTAAATTAAGCTAAAGAAATTATTGGAGTTAAGAGTTTTGTCAGCAACTCTTGGAAAAAAGAGAGAGGAAGAAATAGTACGTTCTTGGAGTCTCTTCCTGTGAAGGAGCATGAAATCGATTAAAATAGAGAAAAATAACTAAATGGAGAAGAAGTGGAACTCTTGCTATTTCAAGTATGGATTTCAAGGTAAGTATCTTAACTTAGTTTAAAGATTGAATTGGTATATTCCCTGACTATAAATTTGAGAACTGAGAGTTTGAAATACATGGGTTTAGAAGGAATAAAGGAATCCGTTAAACTCTTATTATCTTACGGTTTGACTGAGTATGTTAAATGTTTGGACCAAACTTTTGTAGTTTAGCATAAACCGAAGAAGAATTGCTGGACAGTGACATTAGTTCTGTTTATTATAGGGTGAAGTAATCAACAATGAAACTATTTTGCGGGATCTGAAGCACCAATTTGATATAAATTGACAGATTGGGTATTCTGAATTTAGTATGAATTAACCTAAACGAAGGAAGTATTACGAGACCGATATGATATGATTATAGATTGATTGAAGGACATCATACAGATTGCCCAAGTGACAGATTTGCTACTTCAACACGAGTACTGTGAGTAGTAATCTTACCACAATTGTTGTTTTATAACTTGCATGACTTTCACCTGGTTTATAAAGCAAATGTATTACCGAATGTTTTAAACTTGCATGTGGGACAAGTCTTTTACTGGATATGATACTGAAAAGATTATTTGAGATGATCTCATTCTTACAAGATATGATTACTGTTATTGAAAAGGTTTTACACTTATTTGAGAAATAGTATTTTGACAAGTGATTGTTAAACTTTGAAATGATATGATTTGATAAGATTTTAATGCTCTGTTCAATTTTGATATACTTCTACTGATTACAAGAAAAATATAAATGGGAGTAGACCTTGATGAATCCCGTAGCTAACGGCGGGATCGTTAGGCCTGGTGCACCTTGTAGTTACTGATTATTGATAAAGCCCTTGCTAGTGGGAAGGTAGAACTAGTATACTGTTACTGATATCCCTCTTGTAGGGATCTACTGATATGAATATTTAACTCCTTTATGAGGAGTTCCCTGCTATTGGTTACTTCTTAAAGAGAAGGCCACACTGATTACATGATTCATCTTTGGAAACCTCCCAGCTATAAGATTTGATATGGAAATTTTTTCTGAGTTTACTATTAAGTATTTACATTGATTTTGCTTATTTGAGGCAAATAAGATTGAATATTGTTACTGTTTCTGAAAAGACATTATTATATGATTTGATTATTATACTAGCATGTTTTTGACTTGTCCCTCATTAAAAATGGTTATGGTTAAGTGTTATTACTCACTGAGCTTGTCGTATTGATGAGGATTTCATTAACTAGAAAGTGTGATTTGGTAGCATCTGGTGAGTCTCGCATTGCTTCGCGTGGTAAGAGAACTATTGATTTGCTATGGTTTATTTAGTTTCTTTAAAAACTCTTAGAGTCGCTCCATGTGTCATTCTTTTTATTTGAGTCATGATTAGCCCTTCGTATTGTAGTCAAGTGACTAGTTGGAACTTGTTTTTGTAATTTGGAGATGAATTGGGTTTATGGCGTGACAATTAGATCATTGAAGTATATTATGTTGTGGCTTTTAGTTGCTATTGGCTGTGTTGTGAATTTCTGAGATAGGAAAAATTCAGGATAGACCTAAAAACCAAGGAAACTCTGCCCGATTTTCTGTAGATTTATGTTAAGGCTTGCTTTGGGATTCTTTCCCCTTAGCGCTGGTCACGGACCTAATTCGGGTCGTGACAGACAAATAATCATATTAATGTTGGAATATTGCTAACATTTATTTAAGAACCTATTTTTCTATTATTTTTAATGTATGGATATTAGAAAAGGATTCTTTGTAAGTTCAATACAATTATTATTTATGACCACACAAAGCGCGGGAAAATTACCTAGTATATACATAAAAGAGAACCCTAGGCTCACCTACATGGCCCCACCACAAACAAAAATTCCCTTTTAATTTATTTATTTCCAAAACTAGTCTTCCCCTTTCATGAAAAGTTGTGACTTAAACTTTACTATAAGTCATACTGATTCATGTACCTATAGCAATTTCTTTTTGCTACTTTGGTGACTTTTTTTTCAACTTTGTTAAAAATTTCAGCAAGGATGATTGAAAATTGATCTTCTCTTTTACCCTTTTGTATAGGTTTCTTCATATAAACAAAGAAAAGTGATTTTAATATCAGTGCGACATTACTACTCTTGCCCCTCTCAGTCCACAACTCATAACGTTGCTGAAATGGTTGAATTCATTACATTTGGTTCTTTAGTAAACAAAACTTTTATGTCTGGCACTACTGTTTGTAGATTTTTTTATCTATAGGGGAGTTGAATTCAAATACATTAATTAAGCTCCTTATGAAGTGTGTTTCATTCCTCTAAGTTTTATTCCTCCTATTTCATGGAGCTTAATCTTTTACTATAAGTCATAGTGATTCATTTATCTATTGCAATTTCTTTTTGTTATTTTGGTGACTTTTTTTGAACTCTTTCAATTAAATTTGTGAACTGTAAACTTGAATACAACCCGACCGACTATCTTTTTGAAAAATATGTTAAGCAACATGTCTTTTTCTTCTTGATTATTAGGAAAGTAAGGTCATCTTTATTATTATTTGTGGATATTTGTGAGTTCATGTTCTCACAAAATTATGTTGTGAGATTTTAATATGTTATGTGTCAAAATTTTGGTTTAGAATATCCTATTGTGAACAGTTCCATTCAGATGACACCTACTTCTTGGTTGATAATTGCATCAATTCTTTGTAACTACATACTATAACCATAACAATAACTATGGTTCAATTCCAAATAACTTTGAACGGTAATATGATACCTAAGCAATAGTAATGACTATTATGAGACAATGAGGAAAACCATTTAAGATACTAACAATTTTAGGGTCATTTTTAACATATACATGATACGACATACTATAATAAAAAAGAGATTGATGGAGGTTCATAAGAAAGGAGCCGAAGGTACTCTATTAGAATTTAGTTAATTATGTTCTTATATAGACGTGATGTTCCATTTTACTTGGGAGTGTTGTTGTTCGAGCCTCTTTGGTCTCTTTTTTAATGTCTGATGTTGTTCTTTATAACTTCTTGGAATTTAAAAAATTTAATTACTTCTGACACACTATTTCCATGGATATTTGCTTACACTTTTTTTTTATACTTAAAATCTCTCTATGAATCATAATTTTTGTATAACAAAAACGAAAATTGAAAAAATATAGCCTTTAAGATTTCAGAGGAACGCTTTGCCTTAAGATAAAATGTTCTTAACAATGCAGTGTATGTATCGAAAATAAAAATATTACCAAATGATCATAGGTAATCTTAATAAAATAGTTCAATCCCGTGCGAAGCACGGGTAATTTACCTAGTCATAATATAATCAAAATCAAACAATTTAAATCCATACATATAGAACCCATGGGAAATTGAATAAAAACCTAACCAATTTAGGGAAATTGAATTGGGGAATTGGATAATCATTGGGACTCAATGGGTGAATGGAACCCATTGATGAACTCCTTACATACCTCAATTTCAAAGCCCACAAGCAATTGATGAAGAAACATTGAAGACTTGAAAACCCCTAGAAATTCATTAAGAGCCTTGGAGAGAAAACCTTGGAGAGGAACTTTTGAAATCTTTGGAGAATGGGTAGATTTAGGGGTAAAATTAGTCATAGGGCATTATTTATAGGCAAGACGATATCGTATAAAATTTTGGTGCATAGGGAATGTCACAAATAAACATTTAAAATAACTACCGGCTGACCCTATGATTGCAAACTATGGACCATAGAAATTCATATGGACCATACTATCAATTGTAAGTCGAACAACTGGGGCCTAAGTCTTGGTAAAATCCTACGACCCATTTCTACGGACCGTAAATTTCTATGGTCCGTGGAACCCATCCGTAGACCTCAATTTTCAACTCAAAATTTTTCTAAGTCTAGGACCCTTCCATGGGACCTTCCTACGGTCCGTAATACATTCGCCATACCATATTGGTCAATCGTAGAATCAATTACTAGACTTGATTTCCAAATCACTTTCCCACTTCCTATGAGACTGGTCTCTGAACTGTAGAACTTCCTACAAACCATAGACTAGTCTCGTAGACTTGAACCAATAGTCCTCTTTGACATTCTTTATATTTCTAAATTTTGAGGTGTTACAATATTTCCTTCCACTCTTTTAATGTTCTAGATGTTGTCCCTAATTTTGACCTTTTTCAATGGAGGAATGAATCTCTCTAAGAATGCTTTAATTAAATCCTCCCAAGAAGTGATAGAATCATTCGGCAACTCAGCCAATCATCTAGTAGGTTCCCCCCGTTAAGGGGAATGGGAATAATCGTAGCCGAATAGATTCTTGTGAGATATTCTTGAAGATGAACAACCCACAAATATCCATAAAGTTTCGAAGGTGTTCATGAGGATCCTTATGAGTTAAGCCCCCGAACATTCCTCTCATTTGGAGTAGTTGTAGCATTGTTCTAGTACATTGCTTTCATTGTTGTATGAAGTAATCTGATAGCTCCATTCATGTCAACGATATCCATGTGCATGCCATTCAAGTCAACCAATTGATCATTTTGCAGTCGTGACTAGCATCGTCACTACCATTATTACTCATGTTTATACCTACTAGTTTTTGTACACGTCTGTTGCACGTGTAGCCAATGTTAATTAGTACATTATTTTTAAATGATATAGATGATAGTAAAACATGTGAGTAATAAGTGGCTAAATTTAGGAAAGGGTTATTGTTTGTAGCTTTAAACAGTCAATTATATTGATATAACATTTTTCTTATGTAGTTCTCATATATCTTATACTTAGTGTGGCACTTTCCTTATTTTTTTAATATTTCAATAACATATAGTTTATAGGTAAACATAAGTAACGTTGATTGTATTTGTAAATGTTTCATATCTTAAAGTTTGTGTCTTGTTTTTAAGAAACTATAGTCTCCTCCTGATATCTACATACATATCAAGATGTTGTTTCCGAATAAAAAATGTATTTCATAATGTAGAAATATTGATTAATATATGTCTTCTTTAAGATGGATAATGTATCGTTGTCAATTTCACGTGGTACACTTGAAAAACATCATATTTATTTGTAATAGATAATTGCATGTACAACTTTCTTTGTTTGATTCAAGATTACGAATCCTTCATGTGTAAATTTTATATGAGAATATTAACTAAATTGTTTAAGTATAATAGTATTACGAAATATAACATAATCAATCCATATTCACAAACAAGCTAGGGCTTAATACAAATGGTTGAAATAATGATTTGGGAGCATCAAGGGTGCAGCTGACTAAAGTGGTGCAACTTTCTAAAGACAATGGCACAATCCTTGTTTATGATTATGCATATGCTATGTGTAGATGTGATGTCAATCGAAAGACCAATTTGAGATTACTGGACCCAAACACGTAAGTTCAGATCATGTTGTTTGGTCAACATTAAGCTTTACTTTGTTTTCTAGTGAAAGCTTTTGTCATCATTTGGTCAAACCCTATAGCATGTAACAATATAGTATAGATGATAAAATTCATAATGTTTTTATATCAGTTTGTTAGCAGTTACTTATCGGCTACAACAATCCATCTACTTCTATTACTTTTTTTAATCCCATTACAATCATACCTCAATTACATGCTTCTTAGAGTCGGCATATGCATTCTCACTATTCATTTCACTCTATTTGGACCCATTTCATTCTAGTATTACTACTAATTTATGGATCTCAACCAATACAAGTTCTCTATATTTCCTAATGAGACGCATCTTAACAAACTAAAAAGATTCCTAGTGAATTGACCTAATGTATATTTACCTTCTTCATGACTAAGCATAATTCCAATGATATGACTCTCATATCTATTATGTACCTGATGATGCGATGGAGAAGGGAACAGTTCACAATTGCAAGATAAGATCTGAAGCAAAGAAAAATAAATAAAAATTAGTAATTAGCAAATAGCTAGAAGGGCTAAGTAAATACAAGAGAAAACTATAAAAGGATTAGAAATAAAAAATGATATTTAGTTTACAATATATATATATATATATATAAAAATGAAAATAACTATTCATATTCCAAATCTGAAGAGTCTATGCATTAGTTAAACCATTCAATTAGTTAAATGATTAGAAAACTGAAAATACTTAATTAAATATGAAAAACAAACTAAATGCTTTGGAAACATAAAATATTTAATTTAATACGGAAAACTAACTAAATAATGCTTTAAAAACAGAAAATAATATACGATTTAAATAGCTGAAGTTGATGGTTGTTGGAAAATGGGATTGAGCCATTGAAGAGACATAATTCATAATTGATAAATAAAAAATAATTTTGGAGTTGGGTTAATAATTAATAATTAATTAATATATATAATTTATAATATTTTTATATAATGTAGGAGAAAAATGGTAATCCAACTTTGCACTTTGGAGCTTCCCACTTTCAGTAATTTTGATAAATAGGAAATACAACAACACCAAACA
This sequence comes from Solanum gracilifrons, assembly GCA_029582605.1. Classification (NCBI taxonomy): domain Eukaryota; kingdom Viridiplantae; phylum Streptophyta; class Magnoliopsida; order Solanales; family Solanaceae; genus Solanum; species Solanum gracilifrons. The sequence continues at coordinate 22,016 of JAJOOH010002832.1, forward strand.
ACAATCAACAACAACTCAACAAGCTTACAAAGCAACTTCACTAATTGAATTCTTAGCTACCATTCCCCAGCAGCGGCACCATTTTTAATAAAGCTCAAATTACCCTAAAAACAATTATACGATTAAGCGTTCGTTTTCAATAAAACTACCCAACAAATAGTTGGGTCGAATCCCACAAGGAATAGTGTAAGGATAATAATTCAATCAGGAAATTAAGAATACTAATCTATTCATTGTAGCACTTTAGAACAAAAAAGTGGATGATTCCACCAAATTTAATAAAAAGGTTTGAAGTATCAAGTATCAAAATTAAACTAAAATTAGAAATTCAAGCAAGAAAGGAATAATCTAGGGCTGCATGGATTGGTACGGATGTCACGTTGAGGTACACTACAACAAATGTGATATTTAGCTACAAAATTATTAGTTACGATACAAAATTCGTCACTAATTATTTATTTTTGGTGATAAAATTACATTTCGTGCTTAAATACGAGTCACATATGTTTAGTGACGAAATACAATATTTCGAAGTAAAATTTTTGTCCTCTAGCTTTTTCCGCTAAAAAATAAGTTGGCGCAATTTATTGAGTAAAATTAGCCACGAATATTAGGTTATCAGTGACGTGATCTTTTTGTCACTAATAATTTACCATTTTATGACGAACTAATTTTTGTCTTAAAATTATTTGAGTTTTGGACACGAATATTAGGTTATCCATAAACTTCATTAGTCTATTTGCTTCTGTGAAAAATAATAATATATTTTTAGTTGTTATTCCATGTTAAAAAAACAATAGATAATGTCTACTTGCAAATTTATACATCACAAAGGTGCAAAATATTTTGTGTATTTTTTTATTAATCTTTACCACCAATGTGAAAAACTGAAATTAAAAAAATAATGAAAAAAATTAATCAACTTAAATTTCAAATATTGCTACTATTAGTATGAGTCTAGAAAGCAGGTAATTGATCGTCAACATGTTTGCTTTTTATATACGGGCAATTTGATCATTTAAAAAAGCCGCCAAAAGTTTTATACTTTTTCCATTTTAATTTGTTTGTCTTATTTTTCTTTTTCCATCTGTTATATATTTGAAAATTATATAAAAAATACTATAAATCACATTAATTAGCTACATAAAATATATTGACTTTAAAAATTTAATCGGTTTCACATAAATTGGGACAAAGAAAATATTATATATTACTTGAAATGACTAAAAGGTACTACACATCACAATAACAAACAACTTAAAAATTTAAAGATGCAAAAAATTTGGTTGACTTTCAAAATTATATCGTGACATATAAATTTTAAACTAACTTTTTCACTTCCGTTAAATAAAGGGTATATGTGAGCGCATTTTGTAATGGTAGGGGTATATGTGAGCCGTTTCTATAACGGTAGGAGTATATATGAGCCACTTTGATAACAAGGGGCATATCTCCAAATGACAAAGTTGAGGGGTATGTCAGACCCTTTTTCCACGTATAAATTGAGTTAGAGGGAGAAACAAATCTTATTTGAAAATGATATAAAAAGTATTATAAATCAAAATAATTGACAATTTAAAATATTTAAATGACATAATATTTTATTTTAGTCTCGAACTATCGTTGATAAATAAATTAGGACAGAATGAGTAATATATATTATTTGAAAATTATGTAAAAAATACTATAAATCACAATAATTAATAACATAAAATATCTACAAATTATAAGGAAAAAATTGATGGACTCTTGAAATTTAATTTATGTCACATAAATTGAGATAAAATGAGTAATATATACGTGGGTTTGTATCATTCCAATGTCTAGTATTGTGATAAAACACTGTAATGGTTAAATTTTGCCCCTTCAATTTTTTCGTGAAAATTTTCCCACCATTTTAAAAGTTCAAAGGATTTCCCTCATCCTTAAAATTGATATAAGTTCATAACGTTATCCGCCTCCTCTACACAAATCCTCATGAACCCCACCAATTCCTTATCGATGAAATTTGCAGTAACATCTAATTTCCCTCAAATGTGTTCTTAATATATCAATGTTTGCTTCAATGAATTTAAACGAGGAATAAGAAGATATCAACAAACTTAAATTTCATATAGTGTTTCAGGTTTGTTCTGTAGTACTATTTATACATCTAAAATTAGATGTATTCAAATCTTAAACATTTTGATACCAATTTTTCATATTTGAAGAATTCCTTTTGGGATTTGTTACTCCCCAATATACAGTGGCGGATCCAGGATTTAGACTCTGTGGGTGCCAAATAGACTTATCGATTAAATTAATTTTATATTTGATTAAATTATTCGTCTTTTCGATATAAATTAATTTTAGTTCTCTAATTTTTCTTAAAAGAACGTGTGCAACAATTTCCTTTTTCTTAAAAAAAACGTCTTTCTCAAAAAACTAGGTACAAATGGGATTTGAACCCGCAACATCAGCCTTCTAAAGTTGCCCTCCTACCGTGGCACCACAAGCCAATTTTGTTCTGTGGGTGGCACGCTTATATAAATATAAATATTATATATATATACCTATATATATATATAGAGTTTCCGTTGAAGTTCGGGGGTGGCATGGCACCCCCACACCCCTTAATAGATCCGCCTCTGCCAATATACACGCAAGTGTACGTGGTCGCGTAAGTAATATAGATTCTTAAAAAAACGAGTTATCTTTCCCAAGGGGCATATGATCAACTTATATTCACTTAATTCTACAACTAAAAGTAAAAAGTAACATTTCCAAGAGTAGATGATTTATTGTTTATCTACTAATAATTATGTACTAATTGAAAGTAACTAATTGTGAACGACTTTGATATAATGTTTCAAGCAAGTTAAAAGCAATTCCAGGGCTGCAACGTATAAAGAATATCATGTATCATATTAGGCTTAGAACTAATTTCAGTTCTCAAGTTACTGGTTTATAGGGTTGATGATATGATCTGGGTTATACGCCTCTCGTCGCCTACCCCACTTAGCGATCTAACTATATCTTGAGCGGGGATAAACAGACTAACTGGCGAGCATTTATATTTCATCCTATTTCATAACCAAGCAAGGTGTTCGTCTGGGGGTCACTCCTGAACACTAATCACCTCAATTTAATGGGTGGACTGAGCTCTCTATATTCTCTGGTCTATCTAACCTCTCCTCTCCCGATTTTAAGATTAGACAATTGATTTATCTTATGGTGCGCAAGCATAAAATACTAAAACAAGAATACAGAAGCAACTTGTATTGACAACCAAAAATTAATTCAACAACCTCAAATAATCAACAATCAATTCGTAGCTACAGCCCCAGAACTAGGGCGTTTAGCTACTCATTGTTGGTGTTTTTTTTAAAATGGGGAAGCACAAACAAATTGAAAATGTCTCTCAATTGATTGAAATGACTTTCAATAGCTTTCAATAATTTTATTAAGCATTGAGGGGCAGTAAATAGCCAACATAAAACACATAATCTGTATAATTTAAAATTTAAACAACCTAAAATATCTCAACAACATAAACAAACTAACTAAAATTCAAAATTCAAATTTATTCAAACTAAATAACTTATTTTGCTAAAAGTTACTGCAGTAAACTAAAAGCAAACTTCAACACTCCTCCTTTGCTTTAGTTACTGCAATTGAAAAAAAATGCTCCTCCTCAATTTTTGCTTTGGTAGTTTTTTTCATTGTTTTTGAACTTGCAAAATTTCTTCTTTTTTCTTTTTCTTCTTTTGATTTTGTTCTTCAAAAACACATGCGATGACATTGTCTTGTGTAGAGGTTGTAAGGCTTTTTCTTCCATCATAACTTCCCACAGATCATAGTCTTCAAGATATGATTTCATTTTCACTGACCAAATCTGATAGTTTTCACCAGTGAAATTTTTTGGGGCATTCAAAGAGAGACTACTGCTTGCCATTATTTTGGTTTAAAAAGTTGGTTTAGAAAAGCCTATGCGTTGAAAAATGCACGGGTTGAAAAGGTAGCTCTGATGGGTTAAAATGGGTAGCCCTGACGGGTTAAAAAGGTATCCCTTACGGGTTAAAAATGTATGGTAGTTCTTTGGAAGATTTCACAGATCCCTTAAAATCAATGAAGCTCTTGATACCATTGTTGGTGTTTTTTTAAAAATGGGGCATCACAAAAAGATTGAAAATGTCTCTCAATGGATTGAAATGACTTTCAATAATTTTATTAAGCATTGAGGGGCTTTAAATAGCCAACAGAAAACACATAATCTGCATAATTTAAAATATAAACAACCTAAAATATCTCAACAACATAAACTAACTAACTAAAATTCAAAATTCAAATTTATTCAAATTAAATAACTTATTTTGCTAAAAGTAACTGCAGTAACTAAAAACAAACTTCAATACTCATGCTATTAGAAAACAAGAAAATACAATAGTTCATGCAATTTCCAGAAAATAGAAGAGTTAACGGATTAAAACCTAGTACAAACTTGAATTCTTGCTCTTGCACACTAAATCAAAAAGTCGACCCTCACAATGGAGACCTAGGAGTCTATTTATAAGAGTTAGAAAAGTTGGAGTCAAATCCCACTACAATTAGGAATCCTATTTAATGATTTTTTAGCTGGAAAAGTCGGCATTTCCTTGGCGTGTCGCGCCTGCCATCACGCCACAGAGGTGCCTGCATTCTTGAAGTCCTGGTGCGTCGCGCCCCAAACATGTCCCAATCCGGCATCCTCTGGCACGTCGCGCCCAGCAACGCTCCCCAAACATGTCCCAGTCCGGCATCCTCTGGCGCGTAGCGCCTCTCAACGCGCCCAGCACTGCTGATTTTTTCCTTGGTCGTTTTTTTGCTCATTTTTTCTCCTTCTTTCTTCGCTCCAACTCCAATTTCATCGAGAGTTCCTGAAACATCTAATTATATATGTGAGTTTATAATTATCACAAGTTACACAAAAAATGAAGCTAACAATTAAAGATCATTCTTCAATTTAATCAATTCATGGGCAATATTGACAACTTAGGCATATAAATATGCCTAAGAGCATCACCCCACACTTAGACTTTTGTTTGTCCTCAAACAATCTTCAAACTTATCAACTCTTTTTCATAACCCTTGGACTTATCAACCCCTTAAAATCAACCAAACATTTTTTTTTATCATGATCTTGTAGTTCACTTTGGATGTAACAATTCATAACATTTACACCAAGTACAACACATGCTCAAAGAATGAATCTTTTGTTATTTTTCCGGGCTAATGCAAACTCATACCACACATCAATTAGATAATCCTACACATGCCATGAATGCCCTCACTTGTTTATGTTTAGTAAAGCATTTCACTCAAACAATTTCAAATTCAACAAGGCCTATTTTTTTCAAGCAATCAACTCACTCTCACAAAAAAAATTCTTACTTTCCTCAACATACCATAAACTTTCCCATAGTGTGTTCTTACTTTCGCATTATACTTCTCAAGGAATCAAGAGAACTTTCATTTGGTTGTGATGTCGGCTTAAGGTAGGGATGGAATATTTGGGAATCATTTTAGTGACTATACCTCCCTAATGCACATGTCATTATTTTGCCAACAATCTCCTTCATAGCTTTTCCTTCCTCCTAGTATACACTTCATGACTACATACCCCCTTTGTTGCTCCATATATATTTGCCCTTTATTTCTTTTTCATCATATAATTTTTTTTATTTTTTTTATTTATGCCTTTGCACTAGCCATTCAAACTCCAGATTTTAACATCCGAGTAAGGTACACATTATCCTTGATAGGATCAGGGCCAATGTCTCGAGCATAGTTCTAAATTAGCCACCCTCAATTTTAGTCAAAGTGCACATTGACACTAAGGACCAGGGACAAAATAGAATTTTCTTTCCCACACAATGTAGCAATTCACCGTTAGCTATATCAACCAACATTTTCCAACCCTTCTTCTTAACATAGTGCATTAAGGATTTTCATAGGATCAAAAGACTTGGTATCAAACAATGGGGTTCGGCTTATCATGTGGTTTATCAATAAACAAGGCTAAAGGCTCAATGGGGCTCACTAGGGATAAATTCAATGGTAGGCATACAATTAGAGTTAAGAATTGGCTATTTCAAAGAAACGCCTCAATCACATTCCCTAAGTCATACAAGCTACTAATTCAACACACACAAGGCAAGTTCTAGATATCAAGTTAAGAAAGAACCAATCAATTCTCACCACATATGGCATTATGACACATATAGGGATATATCAACTAACATGCTCATACAAGTTGCATTACGGTATTACTACACAATTAAGCCCATTTTCATTTTATTTTGAGTCAAACTTAAGAACACATGCTAATTACAAGGTCAACCATCTGTTGCATTTGTCCAAGTATAACTACCCATAACGTTTGGCTAACTTATTCGGAAATAGCATCAAAAGACCAAGGCTGGTGTTTCAATCCTACTCCTCTATGTGACTAATTTTCCCTTAAGACGGTCATCATCCATCTATCATTGGGAACTGTGACTCCTAAGACGACTCTAAGACTCAATAAAGCAATAAACTAATTCTATACGGTTCAAAGGGACAATCCTCAGTACAAGTACCAAAAACAAACTCTGAGGAACCCAAAAGAAAAATTAAACTAGAAACTAACAACTAGACTCGATAAAGCAATAAACAACTATATAGAACAGAGAATATTACCCCACCCCACACTTTAAAGATAAGCACTGTCCTCAGTGCACAATTAAAATAAAGTATAAGGTTAGGAATACTCCCTGGAGACTCTAGGCCTCGTCGTCACCACCGCCGAACACCATTAAGACATTCGCCTCGCCATCTCCAGCAACACCCTCCTCATCATCATCCATCGCCTCATCAGCAGTAGCCTCACCATCATCCAAAATCTCCAAAAAATGGCACTGTCAATCAAAGGATAACGATCAACCAAGGTCTCCATCTCATCGTTAGTGACCGAACGACCTCCAATCCGCAACTGCAACTCAGCCATACCAAACATCCTTGCCATGACGCTATCATCACAGGCTTGCCTCTCCTGGGCAGACAGAACCGGTCCATGGGATGTGTATAATGCCTTCATTCGAGTCACATCAACCAACTTACCCATCAGATTCGGGTGATAATCAACAGTCATGTCTACCGTTTCCTCTTCAATACCCTCACTCCTTAGAAAACGGTTGATCAATCCCCCGTAACAGAACCTCCACCTCATATTATTCCTAAATTTCATCATACTCTGCCTCAGGATAGCCCCCACATTAATGGGCATGCCCTTCATCAGCATATTTACTAATACCACCCTATCTCTTATCACCTCAGACAGATGTTTGGCAGGAAGCAACACACTACACGCTATCTTTAGCCACACCCTAGCCACTTGATTAAAACTATCAAAATGGAGGGTATTATGCCTCCCAGTGTCCTTACTCCGCTCCTACCTAACATTCGAATCAACCCCACACAAGGTATGTTGGATATCCTTATAAGAAGGTTTATCCTTCAAGTCATTAAACACATCAGGGTCTCAATTTGGGGTTCCTAACAACTCATTCAGAATTCGAGCAGAAAACTTGACATCTTTCCCACTAAAAGGCACAATTTTATATTTCGTTTCCGTTAGCCAATTAGCATAAAATACTCGCACTAGTATCAAATTGCAATCCCTCGAATTTTCAAATATAAACCTCAAACCCAACTCATTAACAGTCCAATATATATCAGGAAATTGCGACTGTAACCGTACCTCAAAAACCAATAATCAAGAGAACCAAGAACCATATTAAAAATGGCTTTCTAGTTCGTACTTAAAATGGACAACTTCCATTCTTAAGACGGACTAAAAATCTAGAGTCAAGATGGCAAATGATCCAAATCAAGAGGCATGCCAATAGTGACAAATTAACAGCCATAAGAAGGATAATGTCCCAACAAGAGTGCCAAGTAATCAAACAATCCGTACAAGTGGGCGAGTTACACAAGAGTATTTAACATCTTAAAGTATACCAACATGACAATGCAAAGTGACAAGAGGTAACCAAGGTACCAAGATCAACTTTCAGATATACCAGCAGTTAAAAGAGTGCAAGTACAAGTTTATACACAAACCTCAGTGCTTAGCTTAGAAACAGTCCAACACAACTTCAAGAGTTCAAACCGTAGACCAACCAACGTATCAAGGTCCTCAACTTGTTCACGAGTATATACATTCTTAAAATAAAATTAAATAACTTCTTTAATCCCTAGTAGCTCAATAATGTTAATGTAAAACAGGATTATCATCACAAGTAAGCTTAGCCTGTACAAATATGACTATGCTCCTAAAACAGTAATTCTGGCCAGCCTAGTACCTCATGTTGCAACTTAGATTTGAAAAGGAAAACGGCAAAACTGGACTGTATATCCTTCAAGAAAGATGTAGGTACATCTTTTTTAAGGTTGCAAACAATCAAGAATCACTGCAAAATATATTTTGTACAAAAAGATATCATCGATACACTAAAAGTTGTTCATACAGGATTTCTAAATCCGAAATCTGGACAGAACTTGTCCTATCTTGCATCCCATATTTCAAATCCATAACAGCTAAATTAGAGTTTGACATAAACATAAGGGTTGTAGGTATACAAATTAGCTATCCAAAACATATTTATTCACTGAAATATGAGTTCTAGAGAACGAGATATTCCAAAAGTACTAAACACTACTTAGCTCAAAAATAGATTTCAACTACTCACCAAAGAGAAGGGTGTATCTCGAATTCCAGCCAAATGGACCAAGTTTTTCTCTTGTGATTTTGAGAGTAATATTGTTAGAGAGAGTTCACCAGGTTTCTTAGAGATAAGGAACACAAATTTCACTATAGAGAAGGTGTAAACATATAGTCTCAAGAGTGATGTTTATCATATGCACAACTGCCTCCAAAAGGTGGCTGCCCAAAATGCATACATATATACCTATGTGTATAACCCTCACCTCCCTTTCAAGTTATACATAATTTCAATTAGAATATTACGCAAATACCCCAATACAATACCTTAAATTACGATCACAATTTATGTTAACCAAGTATGCTAATATCACAACATTTCAAGTTCCCAAAATGAGAGTAAAACATACAGTAGTGATTAAGCGATGGTGTATCGACATGTGAATGTTGGTCTAGTATTTAGGGGTGTTACATAAACTCCTCAAGTTCATGCAGCTGATTCACTCTCTTTTTACCGGCTAGCTCGGGGTCTAAGTTCAGTTTCTTGATTGCCCAATATGGTTGATGTTCTAATTCTGCCGAAAGGTGACATGCTTTCCCAAATACTATGTGATAGGGAGAAGTCCCTATTGGTGTCTTATATGTAGTCCTATATGCCCAAAACGCATCATCTAATTTCTCAGACCAATCTTTCCTTTGCGCATTCACCGTTTTCTGCAAAATTTGCTTCACCTCTCTTTTTGAAACCTCCACTTGGCCACTCGTTTGAGGATGGTAAGTTGCAGCAACCTTATGACAAATACCATGTTATCTCCTGTATTCAGGTTAGTCAGAAATACAGAAACAGAAAAAGATGAAATAGACAGAATGATTTTTAATCCGAGTCCACAGAAACCACTGTGTTTCATTAAGAAATTTAATCCCCTCATTGTACCCAAGGTTGCAGATTAATTCCTCCCAAGATAAAATAGATTAAACTGTTAAAGAAGTAGTGGTACCTAAAACTTCAATAGCTTCAGCGAACGCAAGAACAACAACAAGATACACACAGACTCAGTCGATCGACAATTTTGATTATGTAAGAAAATGTATGCAGAGAGGAAAAATTTGCAGTGTTTGAAAAATGGAAAAGAACCTCTTATTTAAAGCCATTTACAGCAAGGAACGCGTCTGTTCAGACAAATCTGTTCAAACCATTTTTTTCCAGAACGTTGTGTCTTTTAGGAAAAGTAACGACTTTTTGGAAGGAACAAATACTTTTAAACGAATTTATCATTATGTGCGAATTTCAAATAATTCGTTGCGCCAAATTAATTCGGTTATTTAACTAACATTCTGAATTAATTTATAAGAGAAAAGAAAATGAATTAACAAGTTTGATTAAATAAATTTTGTCCAAAAATATTATCAATCTATCACATCATTTGCCAAATCCAAATCCAAATCCAAATCCAAATCCGAAGCCGAAGCCAAAGCCAAGGCCGAGGCCGAGGCCGAGCGAGCGACGATGATGGCGCGAGGGGGCATCTTCTTTTTAACCCTTTAAGAACTAAAGGAAGTGTTTCCTAATATAAGGACAACAATTTCCTTTCTTCTACCAATATGGTAAAAATGGCTTTTCATTTGCACTTTGCAATGACTTTTCATTTTTCCCTTCAAAATTGGTTCCCCCACTTTCATTGGTTCCTCCACCTTCCATTTTCTCTTTTTATTTCCCATTCACACCCTGTTAAATCCAACAATCCCCCACATGAATGGGGAATGGCTATAGTTAAAACATATGCATGAAAAACTTGTGTGTCTTGTAAGTAAGGGTTAATCGCATCTGGATGAGTAGGTTTCCCTTTAAACTTTCCGTAGTGAACATATATCGGATACACTCGGTCAATCGGTAGATTTGATATCTTTGAACCGTCAAGCTTTAGTGTATACCTAGACAACATAAGTCACACAATCAATCCTTGAACTGTGTTTTGGTTCTCATTGTTTTGTTCGTTTCAGCCATGAACACATCTCGGTTAATAAGTGCTTAGAGAACTGGCCTTACCGAATTCTCCTTGAAGCGACTTACACTTCACACTTACATATGTGGTTTCTAACTGTGTTATCCCGTAGATACACCATTTTATATACCCTGTATCAAACTTAGAAACCATTAAAATGTCCTTATGTCTTTATCCTGGTTACTGAAAATTGTCTCATCACGAGAATGGACCATAAAATAAGTTTTGACAATGTTGAACCGTCATTTATGACTTGTTTGATCTCCTTGAACCTAGATTTTGGGATCTCCAGTCTTCTAGGTAGAGGTACCGCCATGATGACTTGTTCTCGGCCATAGTCTCATTCCCGTTGATGATCTCTCAACTCCCTCTCTAGTTAGGCCTTTTGTAAGTGGATCCCACACATTATCTTTTGACTTTACATAGTCAATTGTGATAATTCCACTAGAGAGTAGTTGTCTAACAGAGTTATGTTTTCGTCTTATGTGACGAGACTTTCCGTTATACATAACGCTTCCAGCATTTCATATTGCAGCTTGACTATCGCAATATATCCATATAGGGGCCATTGGTTTGGGCCAAAATGGAATATCTTCTAAGAAATTCCGGAGCCATTCAGCTTCTTCACCTGCCTTGTCTAAGGCGATGAATTCAGACTCCATTGTAGAGCGAGCTATACATGTTTGCTTGTATGATTTCCAAGATATTGCTCCTCCACCAATAGTGAAAACATATCCACTTGTGGATTTTGTTTCACTTGACCCAGTAATCCAATTTGCATCACTATATCCTTCAAGAATTGCTGGATATTTATTGTAATGCAAAACATAGTTTTGAGTGTCTTCTAAGTACCCCCAAACCTCTCTTCATTGCCAACCAATGATTTTGATTGGGATTACTTGTGTATCAACTCAGTTTACTTATAGCGCAGGCTATGTCTGGTCGAGTACAATTCATGACATACATGAAACTTCCCAATACTCTGGCATAATTCAATTGAGACTGACTTTCACCTTTATTCTTAGCAAGATTAAGGTTCACATCAATTGGGGTCTTTGCCTTTTTGAAATTCAAATACTTGAACTTTTCAAGTACCTTTTAAATATAATGAGATTGAGACAATGCTAGACCGTTAGGAATTCTGTGAATCTTAATTCCCAATATCAAATTGGCTACTCCTAGATCTTTCATATAAAACTTACTATAGATCATACGCTTAGTAGGTTTTACATTGGTAATGTCCTTGCTCATTATCAGCATGTCATCCACATATAGGCATACAATGACTTCCTGATACGGAGTGTCTTTAATGTAATCACATTTATCACACTCATTGATCTTAAATCCATTTGACAACATGGTTTGATCCAACTTTGCATGTCATTGTTTCAGTGCTTGTTTTATTCCATAAAGTGACTTAACAAGTTTGCATACTTTTTTTTCTTTACCGGGAACTACGAAGCCCTCAGGTTGTTCCGTGTAAATCTCTTCCTCCAGCTCTCCATTTAAGAAGGCGGTTTTCACATCCATTTGATGGATTTCAAGACCGTATACTGCAGCTAGGGCAATTAACATCTGAATTGATGTAATCCTAGTCACTGGCGAGTATGTGTCGAAATAATTAAGACCTTCTTTCTGTCTAAAGCCTTTGACAACAAGTTTTGCTTTATATTTTTCAATAGTTCCATCATCTTTCATCTTCTTTTTGAAGATCCACTTTGAACCCAAGGGTTTGTTTCCTGGAGGAAGATCAACCAACTCCCAAGTATGATTGCTTAAGATTTATTCAATCTCACTATTGACAGCCTCCTTCCAAGAGGTTGAGTCGCTAGACAACTTTGGTTCATTTAATGTTTGAGGCTCTCTTTCAAGAAGGAATGTTACAAAATCAGATCCAAATGAAGTAGCTGTCCTTTGACGTTTACTGTGCATTGGACTTTCTTCACTAGTTTCATTCTCTTTTGGTTCTTCTCGAGGTTGTTTAGACCCCCCGCTAGATGACTCAAGTCTAGTTTTATACGGATAAATATTTTTAAAAAATTTAGCATTATCTGATTCCATTACCGTATTATCATGAATATCCGGATATTCGAACTTATGAACCAAAAATCGACATGCCTTACTATTTGTGGCATATCCAATGAATACACAATCAACAGTCTTAGGCCCTATTTTCACCCTCTTAGTTATAGGAACCCGAACTTTGGCTAGACACCCCCACACTTTTAAACATTTCAAGTTGGGTTTTCTACCTTTCTATTTCTCATATGGAATAACATGTGTCTTCGTGTGAGGCACTCTATTGAGTATTCGATTTGCTGTAAGGATAGCTTTCCCCCACAAGTTTTGTGGTAAACCTGAACTTATAAGTAAGGCATTCATCATTTCCTTTAAAGTTCGGTTTTTTCTTTCCGCAATTCCATTAGATTGAGGAGAGTAAGGTGCAGTAGTTTGATGGATGATTGAATTTTCCAAACATATTTCTACATATGGTGATTCATATTCTCCGCCTCTATCACTTCTAATCATTTTGATCTTTTCAGTTTTATATTTCCTAAATGCATCTATTGCTTCATCCTTACTATTTAGCAAATAGACATAACAATATCTAGTGCAATCGTCAATAAAAGTTATGAAATACTTTTTCCCACCACGTGTTGGTGTTGACCTCATGTCACAAATGTCCGTGTGAATCAGTTGTAAGGGATATGAATTCCTTTCAACAGACTTATAAGGATGCCTAGCATACTTAGATTCAACGCAAACTTGACATTTTGATTTATTGCACTCAAATTTAGGCAAAACATTTAAGTTAATCAGTTTTCGCAAGGTTTTGTTATTAACGTGTCCCAAACGGTCATGCCATAAACATTTAGACTCAAGCAAGTAAGAAGAAGCATAATATTTATTCATATCAACTGCAATTACAATGAGCTTAAAGAGGCCCTCAGTGAGGTAACCTTTTCCTACATACATTTCATTCTTACTCACTACAACTTTGTCCAAAACAAATACACATTTGAATCCGTTCTTAGTCAGAACTGGTATAGAAACTAAGTTCTTTCACAATTCTAGAGCATACGAGACCCTGTTCAAAGTCACCACCTTGCCTGATGTCATCTTTAAGAGGACCTTGCCTGTTCCTTCCACCTTTGCAACAACAGAGTTTGCCATAAATAACTTCTCATCTGCTCGTGCTAGAGTGTATGACACAAATAATTCTTTGTTAGTACAAACATGGCATGAGGCGCCAAAATCTATCCACCATTCTCTTGGATTTCTAACCAAGTTGCATTCTGAAAGCATTGCATAGAGATCGTCCATCTTTCCTTTGGATTCAGCCAAATTTGCTTGATCCTTCTTCTTGTCCTTCTTGGGACCCCGATATTTAGTAGCCTTATGACCATGTTTGCCACAGTTGAAGCATCTTCCATTGAATTTCTTCTTAGGAGGATTGCTCTTTGGACCAAATGTTTTCTTTCTTTTCTTTGATTTTGTGGGATCTTCTTCAACAATATTTACTCCAGATATTGCTGAATTACCACTGACCTCTTTTCTACGACCTTGTTATCCTCTTCGATTCTCTGCCTTACCATGAGATCTTCAAAAGTCATCTCCTTGAGTTTATGTTTCAAGTAGTTTTTGAAGTCCTTCCATAATGGAGGCAACTTCTCAATAATGGCAGCCACTTGAAAAGCATCGTTCACAACCAATCCTACATTAAAGATTATGTGAGTATTAAGAATAAACTTAACATTTCCAACATATGTATTAAATAAATTTATACCTTTTGCAAGGAGATCATGGATTATGACCTGCAATTCTTGAACTTGGGTGACGACGGTTTTACTGTCTATCATCTTATAGTCCAGAAACTTTGCCACAATGAACTTGTTCATTCTGACATCCTCTGTTTTGTACTTCTTTTCTAAAGAATCCCAGAGTTCTTTTGAGGTTTTGACATTACTGTACACATTGTACAGATCATCCAACAGGCCACTCAGAATATATAATTTTTACACAAAAAATCAGAATGTGTCCATGCTTCTATTAGCAAGAATCTTTCTTCAGGTGGAGTTTCATCCGACATAACAAGAACGTTCTCATTAATGAACCTCTGCAGACTCAACATAGTCAGATAGAAGAACATCTTTTGCTGCCATCTCTTGAAGTCGACTCCAGAAAACTTTGCAGGTTTCTCAGCCGGTGCTAGGGCAGCAATTGAACGATTGTGTGCAACCGATGTTGTTGCAGCACTTACTGTTCCAGCATTTACTTGACTTGAATTAGTCATTTTTCTGTCACAAATGGCAGACAATTTTAGCATGTGAAATACTAACAGTAAAGAATAAATTCTTACAGAGACTGTTTCTGATTTAACGATAAAGCTTTTATTTTCTTTTAATCGTTAATCGAATGAATTTTAAAAATTCAAACATAGTAGAAAACCATAAAGGTTTTAATCTCCAGAAACCTTAAATACATAAACTTTAAATTTCTTAAGATTGTTATCTCCTGTATTCAGGTTAGTCAAACCAAAAAAGATGAAATAGACAGAATGATTTTTAATCCAAATTCACAGAAACTACTGTGTTTCCTTAAGAAATTTAATCCCCTCACTGTACATGAGGTTGCAGATTAATTCCTCCCAAGATAAAACGGATTAACCTATTAAAGAAATAGTGGTACCTCAAACTTCAATAACTTCAGTGAACTCAAGAACAACAACAAGAGCACACAAGACTTAGTCGATCGACAATTTTGATTATGTAAGAAAATGTATGCAGAGAGGAAAAAATTGCAGTTTGAAAAACGGAAAAAGACCTCTTATTTATAGCCATTAACAGCAAGGAACGCATCTGTTCAGACAAATATGTTCAAACCCATATTTTTTCCGAATATTGTGTCTTTTTGGAAAAGTAACGACTTTTTGGAAGGAACAAATCCTTTCAAACGAATTTACTGTTACGAGTGAATTTCAAATAAATTGTTGCCCCAAATTAATTATGTTATTTAACTAACATTCTGAATTAATTTATAACAGAAAAGATAATGAATTAACAAGATTGATTAAATAAATTTTGTCCAAAAATATTATCAATCAAACACATCATTTTCCAAATCCGAATCCGAATCCGAATCCGAATTCGAATCCAAAGCCGAAGATGAGGCCGAGCGAGCGACGACGACGGTGTGAGGGGGCATCTTCTTCTTAACCCTTTAAGAACTAAAGGAAGTGTTTCCTAATATAAGGACAACAATTTCCTTTCTTCTACCAATATGGTAAAAATGACTTTTCATTTGCATTTTGCAATTACTTTTCATTTTTCCCTCCAAAATTGGTTCCTCCACTTTCATTGGTTGATCCACTTTCCATTTTCTCTTTTTATTTCCCATTCACACCCTGTTAAACCCAACACACCATACTTAGCAAGAAGATTTTTAACAAGATGGTTAATGAAATACTTACCTCCAGCACTTATAATTGCCCTTGGAGTGCCAAAGCGAGTGAAGATGTGCTTCTTTATGAACTTTATCGCCACCCTGGAATCATTGGAAGGAAGTGCGACCGTCTCAACCCATTTACTAACATAATCCACAGCCACAAGAATGTATTGGTTTCCATTAGATGGTAGGAATGGACCCATGAAGTCAATACCCAACACATCAAAGATTTCCACCTAAAAAATGTTACTTAGCGGCATCTCATGTCTTCTTGAAATAGTACCCAATCTTTCGCATTTATCACAACCCTTCACAAAAGCAATAGATTCTTTAAATAACGAGGGCCAAAAGAAACCAGATTGTAGTACCTTATGATCAATGCACTCTCCTCCATTGTGACCTCCATATGGGCTAGCATGACAACTTTCGAGCACTTTGTGAGCCTCAAACTCTGGAATGCACCTTCTCACTACCCGGTCTACATTTTTCTTGAACAAGAATGGTTCATCCCAGATATAGAACTTGGCATCATGATTGAGCTTTATCTTTTGTTGGGTGGTTGCACCCGGAGGATAATCACCACTTACTATCAAATTCATAATGTCTGCATACCATGGCACTTGAGAGACATCTAATGCCATCAATTGTTCATCTGGATACTCTTCCCGCATTTGCACACCTTCATTCACATGTGAAAAATCCTGCAACCTAGATAAGTGATCTGCTATTTGATTCTCAGTACCTTTCCTATCTTTGATCTCAAGGTCAAATTCTTGGAGAAGCAATATCCATCGAATCAGTCTTGGTTTAGCATCCTTCTTGTTGAATAGGTACTTAATAGCTGCATGGTCAGTAAAAACAATCACTTTAGAACCTACCAAATACGATCTGAACTTGTCGAAGGCGAACACTAGAGCCAGCATCTCCTTCTCAGTCACTGTGTAATTAGCTTGTGTAGAGTCAAGGGTCTTGCTTGCATAATAGATTGAGTGGAACACTTTATTCTTTCTTTGTCCCAACACTGCACCTACTGCTACGTCGCTTGCATCACACATGAGTTCAAATGGTAATCCCCAATCAGGAGCAATTAAGATGGGAGCCTCAATTAAGTTCCTCTTCAACATCTCAAAAGCTTTCAAATACATCTCATCAAAGTCAAACTTCACCTTCTTTTCCAAAAGACTGCGCATAGGTCTGGTAATCTTGGAAAAATCTTTGATGAATTGCCTGTAAAAACCTGCATGACTAACAAAACTACACACACCTTTTACAAAAATGGAAGGGGGCAATTTCTCAATAACTTCTCCCTTAGCCTTATCAACCTCAAGACCAGATTTAGACACCTTGTGTCACCAACAATATCCCTTCTCCTACCAAAAAATGACACTTTTCCCAGTTTAGAACTAAGTTCACTACAAAAAAATCTAAAATTGCCAACAGATTTTCCTAACAACTTCAGTTGGTTAGTATTTTACTAACAAATTACCAAGATATTTCTAACCGAATTATTTTTGAATACTTAACAACAAAATTCTCACAGATTACTTACCAAAATATTACCAACAAAATATTTTAGTTGGTAAATATGGCGGGAAAAAATGGCGCCAGATTTAGCAAATTTTTATTAATGAATTACCAACTGAAATATTACTAACGCACTTCTTTTGTTAGTAATATTACCGACGAAGTACATATTGGTTGGTAAATATGACAACAAATTTGTTTATATAATTTATTAACAAATTACCAATGAATTACTAACAAACCATTTACCAACGGCAATATTTTGTTGCTAAATTACCAACCAACTATAAATGTGTTGGTAAATTAGTAACGAAATGTAATTTGTTGGTAAACTTGCCAACAAATATCTAATCAGTTGGAAATTTTGCCGACGAATAAAGATTGTAGTTTGTAAATTACTAACATAATTAAAATAGTTGGTAATATACCGACCGATCATTAATTCATTGGCAATATTTACCAACATATTAATTTTTAGTTGGTAATATTACACAAGAATATTTAATTGGATAGTAACTATTAACAACTGTGATTAAATTTATTGGTAAATTATTAAATTACTAACTGATATTTGAATAGTTGGTAAATTTACCAATTGAGAAGTTAAATTGTTTGGTAAATCATCATCTAGTGTTGAAACAAAAGTAAATATTAGATAAAAATCTTGAAGAAGCTGAAGGTGAATTTTTTTTCAGTGCACTAACGATGAAGAAGTTGAAATGTGGTTAAGAATATGGATGCTCATTGAGATGAACAAAATAATGACGATGCCTTATCTGATTATGAATCTGAGAAAATGGAGTATTTAAAGGTGTCAGTGATGATGAGAAAGCAATTGATCATCCAATGGAAAAAGTAAGGTCGCCATTTTGACCAAAACTGACTTTCCGGAGCTAACCGCAATGACCAAAAAATGACTTTGCTCACTATCTTTTAAGGTTTAGCCAAAATTTGACTTTGGTCAATATTTTTGGTAAACGTGCTCGGATTAGAATTCCATAATGTGATTAGCTTTATGGAACATTTTTTTTTATCTAATAGAATGGTTTGTTCGGGTTTCGAGGTTTCATTTTTAGTTAGTGCCGTTAGGCATTTTAACTTTTAACTTTTAGCCAAAAATTTGATTTTGCTTGACAGTTTTATTAAATGTGGTAAGATGAGAATTTCTTCGGCGTTGTTAGCTTCGGAAGGTCATTTTTTATCCAATAGGACGGTTGGTTCAGGTTTTGAGGCTTCCATTTTCAGTTTGTGGTGTTAGGCGTTTTAACTTTTAAATTTTGGCCAAAATTTAGATTTGGTCAATTTTTTTGGTAAATGTGCTAAGATTAAAATTCCATCAACGCGGTTAGCTTTGGAAGGTCATTTTTGGTCTAGTAGGATGGTTGGTTTGGGTTTTGAGGCTTCTATTTTCAGTTTGTGTTGTTAGGCGTTTAAACTTTTAAGTTTTGGCCAAAATTTAAATTTGGTCAATATTTTTGATAAACTTGCTCAAATTAAAATTTCATCAGCATTGTTAGCTTCAGAATGCCATTTTTTGTCTAGTAGGATGGTTGGTTTGGGTTTTGAGGCTTTTATTTACAGTTTGTGCCGTTATGGGTTTTAACTTTTAACTTTTGGCCAAAATTTGACTTTGCTTAACATTTTTTGCAAACGTGCTTAGATGAGAAATTCATCAGAGGGCTTAGCTTTGAAATTTCATTTTTGGTCTAATACGATTGCTGGTTCAGGTTTTGAGGCTTTCATTTTCAATTTGTGCCGTTAGGCGTTTTGACTTTTATGTTTTGGCAAAACTTTAACTTCGGTCAATATATTTGGTAAACGTGGTCAGATGAGAATTCTGTCAGCGTAGTTGTATCTGGAAGATTATTTTTTTCCTAATAGGATTGTTCGTTTGGTTTTGAGGGTTTCGTTTTCAGTTTGTTCCGATAGGCGTTTTAACTTTTAACTTTTGGCCAAAATTTGACTTTGGTCAAATTTTTTGGCAAAGGTGCTCAAATGAGAAATCTGTCAGTGCGGTTGTCTTTGAAATTTCATTTTTGTTCTAATAGGATTGTTTGTTCGGGTTTTGAGGCTTTTATTTTCAATTTGTACCGTTAGGTGTTTGTTTTAACTTTTAACTTTTAGCCAAAATTTAGATTTGGTCAATATATTTGGTAAACGTGGTCAATTGAGAATTCCATCAGCGTAGTTGTGTCCGGAATGTCATTTTTTGTATAATAGGATGGTTTGTTCCGATTTCGAGGTTTTCATTTTCAGTTTGTGTCGTTAGGCGTTTTAGCTTTTAATTTTTGGCCACAATTTGACTTTGCTTAAAAATTTTTGTAAACATGCTCAGATGAGAATTTCGTCAGTGCGGTTAGCTTCGGAAGGCCATTTTTGGTCTAGTAGGATGGTTGGTTCGGGTTTTGAGGATTTTTTTTTTCAGTTTGTGTTGTTAGACGTTTTAACTTTTATGTTTTGGCAAAAATTTAACTTCGGTCAATATATTTGGTAATGTGGTCAAATTAGAATTCCATCAGCGTAGTTGTTTCCGGAAGGTCATTTTTTTTGTCTAATAGGATGTTTGGTTTTTGTTTTTCAGTTTGTGCTAGTAGGCCTTTTAACTTTTAACTTTTGGCCAAAAAGTTTGGTCAATTTTTTTGCTAAAGGTGCTCAAATGAGAAATCCGTTAGTGGCCTTAGCTTTGAATTTCATTTTTGGTCTAATATGATTGTTCGTTCGGGTTTTGAGGCTTTCATTTTCAGTTTGTGCCGTTTGGCGTAAATTTTTTATGTTTTCGCCAAAATTTGACTTCGGTCAACAGTTTTGGTAAACATGCTCGAATGAAATTTTGTCAATGTGGTTAGCTCGAGAAGTTCATTTTTTGTCTAATAGGATGGTTGGTTTGACTTTTGAGGCTTTCGTTTTCTGTCTGTGTCGTTAGACGTTTTATCTTTCAAATTTTTGCCAAATTTGACTTTGTTAAAAAAAATCGTAAAGATGCTCGAATTAGAATTTCGTTAGTGCGGTTAGATTTGGAAGGTCATTTCTGATCTAATAGGATGGTATGTTCGGGTTGTACGAAGAAGTTGTAGAGGCCTCTTTCTTTTGATTTAAGTCTACAATTGTGATGAACGTGTCTATTGAAATATGTGTATTACTATTAATATTAATTTAATATCATGTACGAACTTTAAAAAAATTAGCTATAAATCTTTATTAGACCTAATTTGTATTTAGAGAAAAGCTCCAATATGTTATCGAACTATTAGAAATGACTTATTTAATTAGCATAAAATATCTACAATTCATGGATACAGAAATATATTTTATTGTAGATATATATATATCATGTGAAAATAAAGATATGTCGTGTAACGTGTTTACATACTACACTCTAAATAATTTTCTATTTAGTCACTACGAAAAAAATGACACATTTCTTTATATAAAAACATTGTATCCACGTTGGATCTCACTCATTCGTGTCCAATTAAATTAACTATATCAAATAAATTACGATAAAAAATAGTACGAAATATTTTTTATTTAAGTTTTCACCCTTATATTTTTTTTAAAGAAAAACCCCACTTAACATGTATTATAACTTAGAAGAGGGAATTTTAATAAATAATATAGAAAGAAAAAGAGAAAATAAAAATTGATGTCCAAAAAAAGCAACAAAAACGCAGGCATATTTTTTATTTACTTTTCAGCCTTATATTTAAAAAAAAAAAAACCACTTCATATATTACAATTTAATAAAGGGAATTTTATTAAGTACTATAGAAAGAAAAAAGAAAACAAAAATTGATGTCCAAATACAACAACAAAATCGCAAGCGGAATAGACAAGAACAACAATCAGCTCACTTTGTTCTTCACTAAGCTGAATGAACAAGAAAAAAATTCATCAAGAATTCCCTATGCTTTGCTTGATCGAACTGGGTAATCTTCTTACTCATCTGTTTTCTAAGTTCCATTACATATCAATGATAGATCTCCTCTCAAGAGTGAAACAGATTCAACTACAAATCGCCTAAGTTTTCATCTCAAGCTCTAATCCCCAGCAGTGATTTCATATATGGAGTATTTCGTAGAGAAAATCGGGTCTTTAATCTTTCAAGAGTATTACAACTCATGGACTGCATGTCAGATCTACAGAAAGACCCACATCGTGTTTCTGGGTAAGTCTTCATCCCCATTCACCCCTCTTTTGTTCAATTAATCATTGCATGTGTTGCTTGTTCTTGCCGAGAGGTACTTAGCTTGTTGTAGATTTCAGTTCTTGTTCGAATTCCTGCATATTATTACATTTCTGTATTTTAATTTCATCACTTTAAAGATTGGATTTTGTTTTTGACTTTATTTGTGGTGAATAAAAAAGTATCTTAAGAGAATTGTACAAATACTTCAAATAAAAATTGGAAGAGTTTATTATATTTGAAAGAAAAACAATAAAAGTTGAAAAGAAGAGAAAAAAAGCAAAAACTTTTCCCGCTAAACTCCCCACCTCCCTAAAATACGAAGACTTGCGCCACTATTCATTTTCTAAATCCTTTTCATTTTAATCTCATTTCACAGATTGTCTCCGACTACACTCACTCGCAATTCATCTGTCGCTGTTGGATTCTAAGTTTCACAATCCTTTCCGCTAAGTGGTAAGTATTCTTTATCAAGCTTAGTTTCTCCTTTTTGTTTGATTCAATCAGTCAATTGTAGAACTTCTGATGTGCTCTATTTGCTCATTTAATAGATAGCATTCATATAGTGAATACATAGACTTGTGTTTTTGAATCCCCTTGATATGGAAATTTCTCTAACATAGTTGTGAATTGGGTTCACTATTCGGTACACTAATTTGAGCCCCCTACTAAAAGATAAGTTTATATTTTTATAGATTAAGTCACATCATTCAAAACTTAACAAAGTGATTATGGAATTTACTAAAAGTACTTACTGTTTGAAAGTGCAAACCATTTTTTTAACATTCAAACAACAAACTGACTCTATCTTTTAATCTTTAAAGTGAAATTATATTGAGCGGCCAGAAATAAAATTCTAAACGCCACAATTAGAAACAATTTTGAGCAAAAGTTGTATGTAAAAATATATTTTTGTCGATTTAGTATATCGTACGAGTATAAAACTTCTAAATCATCATACTATATCCAAATATTAGTATTTTAAATGAAGCTTACTCTATCCAAGAGTTGTCTTGACAATACTAAGAAATAGTGGATTCCTAATTGTTGGTAATTAGAAAAAGAGAAGAGAAATCATCTCTCACACTCTCTGTCCCTAACCATCTTTCTTTCCAGAAAGATATATGATCTTCATTCCCTAGCTGGAGTGAAGACTTCGGTTGGAGCTTCCCCCATTGCTTTGAAATGTGTTTCTAGAGCCTTGAGCCATGGGGATCTCTATTTCGGCTTGTGCACCAGTTGCTTTCCACCCCATATTTTTCCCAAATTACAACTTTCTATAGTTCAAGATTGTCCATGTATATCCAATGACATTTCATTAGAAAACTTCTGTTGTGCAAGATCAAATCTGTAACCACTAGCCCATTATGTCTCTTAGGTATAATAACCAAATGAAATTTGTTAGTTTCACAGTTACCTTCCCATAAGAAATCTCTTCTTAACCGATCTAGTCTTTCCTGAATCTTTTTTTGGTAATGGAAATAGGTACATGAGGTAGGTAGGAATGTTGTGCAACACTTTATTGATGAGTGTAAGTCTGCCACCAAAAGAGAGATATTACATTTTCTAGGAGGTCAATTTCCTTTCAACTATTTCAATCACAGTATAATTATAATGTCATTTGCTACATGTTTAAAACTGCAGAAGATGTAGAAGAAGATAATACTTTTCATTGCCTTCATATTTTGAGTTACATGTTTTATGAAGTTTTGATTATACGAAGGTACTAAAAAAAATAAGCTTCAGTGGAAACATTTGTCTTGCTTCCTTGATTATAAATTGTATCCTTTTTAACTATTCAAATATTTTATCATTATAGTGCCATTTGTTAAAAATTAGTGCATCTTCTTATGCTCTCTTATATTGTTTTTAAGTTAATTGAGTCAAATATTTCCGTTCCCATTATTTAGGAATGATATCAAATTACTATTTATTTGAATAGGACATTGTTGGAGTTATTTTAGGAGAAAAGGTTGTTATTTAGTTTATATATATAAAACTTGCATACCTGCTGTAAAAAATAGAGATTTCCAGTTCAAAGTTAAAACAAATAACATTATTCTATATTCCATTTTCTGTTATACTTCAAATTTCTTCTTTTCAATTCTCTGTGTGCTTTTGTTTCACTATTTACCCTTCTCACATTATCAGAATAGAAGGTTTATAAGTAAAATGAGTTCAAATCGTCAATGGATGTACAAAAGTTTAGCCAAAGGTCTATATGATCCTGAATTTATAAGGGGTGTACAAAATCTTATTGAGTTTGCTATGAGTCATCCAGAAGGGAGGGACGGTGAGAGACTAAGGTGCCCATGTGACCGAAAGAAATGTCAAAATAGAAACTTTGAAAATGTTCATACTATCCATGGGCATTTATTAAAAGAAGGTTTTGTACCGGGATATCATGTATGGTACTTGCATGGAGAAAATGAAGTTTTGAGAAGCATAGATCAAGATGAAAGGATACCGCAGGATCATACTATGAATAACCTACCCGTGAATGTTGGTGCATTTCATGATCCTACACCTACTACATCATATCATAGAATGGTTCATGAGGCTGCTGGTCCCACATTTGTTCCAGATGATATGGAAGAATTACCTAATCCTGATGCACATAGTTTTTAGGATATGCTTGATTCTGCAAATCAAGAAGTGTGGCCTGGTTGTGAAACACACTCAAAATTATCAGCTGTTTCTCGTTTGTTGCACATCAAGACTGAACACCACCTCTCTGATAGATTGTTTTCATGAAATTTGTCAATATATGAGTGAGATGCTTCCGCCTGATAATGTGATGCCAAAAAATTTCTATGAAACTAAAAAGTTAATGAGGGGAATGAACATGCCAGTTGAAAAAAATTCATACTTGTGCCAATGCCTGCATGATTTACTGGGGAGAGGATAGTGAGCTTGTAAATTGCAAGTTTTGTAGTCATCCCAGGTACAAGCCTACAAGTCAAAGATCTCTTTCAAAGAAAAATCTTGTACCATTTAAACAGATGTATTACTTTCCTCTTACTCCACGGCTGCAATGACTGTATGCTTCCAAAGCAACTGCTTCGAACATGCGATGATATGCTGAACATGAAGTTGAGGAAGGTGTAATGCATCACTGTTCGGATGCACCTGCCTGGAAGCACTTTGATAAGAAACATCCATCTTTTTCAGAGGAAAGTCGTAATGTTAGATTGGGGCTATCAACAGATGGGTTTCAACCATTTGGACAAATGAGAAAACAATATTCATCTTGGCCAGTAATTGTGACACCATACAACTTGCCTCCTTGGATGTGTATGAAAGATCCCTATTTATTTTTGTCAGTTATAGTTCCTGGGCCAAAGAATCCTAAGCAGCAACTAGATATTTTCTTGCAGACTTTGATTGTTGAATTGAAGAATCTATGGAATATAGGTGTCAACACATACGATATCTCTAAGAAGCAAAATTTCAAAGTGCGAGCTGCTTTGATGTGGACTCCTGCATATTCAATGTTGTCTCGGTGGAGTACTGCGGGCAGGCTAGCTTGTCCATATTGTGTGGAGAATTCTGATGTTTTTACTTTGACAAAAGGTGGTAAGCAGTCCTGATTTGATAACCATCGTAAGTTTCTGCCACTGAATCATCTATATAGAAAGGATAAGAGCTCATTTAGAAAGAATAGAGTAGTAACCATGCAACCTACCGCATTCCGGTCAGGTGAAGATGTCTTAAAAGAGATAGAAGAACTGGGACTTAAAAAGGTAACAGAACTTGGGGCTGATATTATTAATCGTCGAATTAGTAGGTTTTCTGGTTGGAAGAAGAGAAGCATATTCTGGGATTTGCCATATTGGAGTACCAATCTCATTCGGTATAATCTAGATGTGATGCACATTGAAAGAACTTCTTTGAGAATGTGTTCAACACAGTGCTGGATGTAGATGGCAAAACAAAAGATAACCCAAAGTCTAGAGAAGACTTGAAAGAGTTCTGTCGACGACCTGAATTACATGTTGTTGATGGAAAATACCCAAAAGCTATTTACACACTAAAAGAAGAGTCAAAAAAATTGTTGTGTGAATGGGTGAAAAATCTGAAGTTTCCTGATGGATATATCTCAAATATGGAAAGGTGTGTGGACATGAAAAAACACAAGTTATTTGGTATGAAAAGTCACGATTGTCATGTATTCAGGCAAAGATTGGTTCCTATTGCATTCCATGAGCTATTACCAAAAAAGGTGTGGGAAGCACTTACTGAGATGAGTCTTTTCTTTAGGGTTGTCACTGCTACAGTAATACGTGAAGAGGATATGGTAAGACTTCAACAAGAAATACCTGAAATACTTTGTAAATTAGAGCGTGTATTCCCTTCTAGCTTCTTTGATTCAATGGAGCATCTCCCTGTGCATCTCGCTTATGAAGCAATGCTAGCTGGTCCGGTACAATATTGATGGATGCATACATTTAAGAGGTAAGATTTCATTTATATATTCAAGTACTTCATTTTTTTGGGCAATTAAACTGATTTTGTTAATCACTAAGCGACAATACAAAGCTTATAGAGGAGCCAACCAGTAACCTTCCCTTCTTAGACAACACTTAAA
This sequence comes from Solanum gracilifrons, assembly GCA_029582605.1. Lineage (NCBI taxonomy): Eukaryota > Viridiplantae > Streptophyta > Magnoliopsida > Solanales > Solanaceae > Solanum > Solanum gracilifrons. Next base: position 48,478 of record JAJOOH010002832.1, read on the forward strand.
TAACCTTACAGTCCTTATGACGATCCCTAATCAGTATCTCCAATAGAAAGTCATAACTCAAATTAAATAGGACTTAAAAACTCAAATAAACTCATGTTACTTCTTAAATAGCTGCATAGGCCAGTCTTCACATATGACACATTTTTCTTATCATCCAAAAAGCATGTTGGGCACCTCCATGTGATTTGCTAGTCTCCAATATCTTATAGAGTATGTATGGACCAAATTGATTCATAGTCTTTCCTTGCTCTAACTCAATAACCACAACAGTTTGCAAATTGGAGCTTGATTCCAGACCTTCAAGTTAATGGTCAAGCCTCTTACATCTTTAGGAAGAGTCACTTTGTGTTATGCTACAAGTGTCCTTTTAAAAATATTGGTCAGACGTGTCCACAAATATTTTCTACAAGAAGCTTCGACGAGTTTAATAACCTTTTATGGTAGTAAAAATAGATGTCTGCTTGGATACCAAACATTATTGCTCTAATTAGTTGAAGCCTCCGACATATGATAATTTTCTAGCCATCCAATTAGTGATCTTTGCTGTAATTTTATCTACTTAAGTTTCCATGCAAAACTGTCATCCTTTCAGTAGAGAAAGGAACTCCTAAGTATATAAATGGTAAATCATCTATTTTATAGTAAAATGGACACATTATGTAATTCCTTTTATATGTCCTTAAGCACTAAAATAGACTTGGTTATTTAAGTACTTCATTTTCATCATTATGAATGACTAACGCCTTGAGCTTTTGTACTATTTTCGAAAACCTTTGAAAATATAAATATAATGTTCGAAATAAGGCACATGTTGAAGGATGCATATGCAATGCGTATATAGTTGATGAAGGTTCATCCTTCTGTTCACACTACTTCGAGCCTCATGTTTACACAAGGCATAGAAAAGTGCCACGAAATGACGATGGTGGTATAGGCGAACAAGATAGATACGATGGTAATCTTTCTATATTAACCTATCCAGGTCGAGGATTTGGGGAACTAAATAGGAGATATCTATCCGAAGAAGAACTTAAAGCAGCTCATATTTATATTTTACTAAATTGTAGAGAAGTGCAGCCATATGTGGAGTAAGCTTTCAATCTTTTGTTTACATTTATACATTAAAATTATCAAAATACTTACATATTCTTTTTCTTATATGTGATCCAAAGGAAATTTATTGACTCCCTTCATCAAAATTTACCACGAATTACGGAGCAGGAAGTGGATAAGAAACTTGATTAAGATTTTGCATCATGGTTCACAAGATATGTGAACACTTGTACAATATCTTTCCATATGTACTTAGTTCACTTATAACAAACTCTAATTGTTTTAATTTAATAGGCTCGAGTCCACATAGATAATCAATTCATCAAGGCGCTTGCAGAAGGTCCATGTCGATCAGTGAAACAATACACTGGTTATAATGTCAACGGCTTTAAATTTCACACTAAAGGTCGCAGTTTTTCTAGAGCATTTGATAGCAGTGGTGTTTGCATAAAAGGACCCAATTATAGTGCAGACGACAATGACTATGGTGTGCTTACTGAAATTCTTGAATTGGAGTACAAGGGCAGTACACCAATCAAAAGAACAGTTTTATTTAAATGTGAATGGTTTGACCCCACACCACCAAAATACAGTAAAAACTTTCAAATAGATAGGCCAGATAAACATAAAAATTTAAATATTTCTACGCATTATCCGAAGCAAAACTCCAGTAATGATTCAGAATAAAAAGAAAAAACTAAAATGGGTGAGATTTTCAGAACTTTAAGAAAAAATCTAAACTTCGCTACACTATCGCAATAGAAAAATCAATTAGGCTAAAACTTATTGAAAACACGATTAAACTTAATTGAGAGGAAGAATATTGAAAACGATCCAACTCAACTTGGGGAAGAAGATTGAAAAATATTCAACTGAACTTGGGGAAGAACATTGATGAAAAAAAGATACACTCCACTTCGTTTTTCAGGAAAGATTATAGGATCTCACTTTTCTTATTTTTCAATAATGGAAGATTGGATGTTTTGTTGGAGAATAATCAGTTTTATGGAGGTTGATGTTTTGGATAAAGCAGGTTTATGGAAGACGAAAAATTCTTATAGAACGTTCTGAGGTTTTTCTCGAAAAATGTTTACCCAATATTATTAAATATTTTTTTTTTGTGAAAAAATTACAAAATAACATAATTACAAGATTACAATTGAATAATAAAATGAAGAAATGAAAATCTCTTATGGCTAAGGCGCGGATAACTGCTCTCTTTAAGGAAATTCAAGCCCCCATTGCAGCAAATGTTTTTCACCGGTCCAGCAGTAGTCCTTCTTGACTTGTCCCCTCCAGGATACAACAAACTAATCACAAAATATAACTCAAAAACTCTGGACAAGAGTTCAGTCCAAAGCTCCCAAAAAAACACCTCCTTTCAACTAATAAGAACTCTCTTTTTGACAAACTTTATGCACTATATATTTTCTTGTGCTATCTTCATTGAACCTCCACTTAGTGAAATAGTAATTTTTACTCCAGGGTCGTAGTGGTCTCAGACATGAACTATGACTGCTTAAGGGAAATAAAATATCACTTGTCACACACAATAATCAAGGTGTTGACATGAGTTTTAAAATCCAGCACGTTACGGCCTGTGTTATCGCAGTTTCATGAGTGCTTTTGAGAATAAGCCCAATTCTCATAGGAAGCGGCCTACTTCCACACTCACACAGGTGAAATCTGTCGAGAGCGCTCCTGTAAGTTTTGCACTCCACCAATACGGGCTACAAATTTTCACTAAGTGTTTTCTAAACTCAACCTTCATAAATTACTACAGGAAACAATGCACTAACATCATAGGGAGAGAATAAAAAATAGTGCAGTTTTCACAACAAGTCATTTGTAACATCTCGCAAATTGAAATAACTAGGGAGAAGCTAAGAACTTGAAATAATCATTTTTGGAAGTAATGACAAATCTGGAAAATTGTCTAAGTTAGGAAAACAGAGTTTTTGGTGAACATCAAATGGCCATAACTTCTATCTACGGATGAGTTAGAGGTATTTGCGCAATTCCAAGTTCGTATGAGTGAGATAAGCCCTTTGGAATTTGGGTTGTTCAAAGAAGGAAATGTCCAATCCGGATTTTTAAAGGGTATTTTAGTCTTTTCCTTGCCCTATTAGTTTATTCTATTTTTAGGAGTTTAATATGGGTCAAATCAGATTTTTTCAGTTTAGAAAAGTTAAAGTATACGCTACGGCTTGTAGAAAAGAGAAAAGAGGAGAAAGGAGAAGAGGAAGCAAGATTCGTCGAGTTTAGCTTGTGGAATTCCCTACAAGGTATGTGAGATCACATAGCGTTGAGTTAGTTCACCAACGCGCCAACCATGATTATATTCAGCGAATTTAATTCTTTGAAAGTTAGAAATTGAGTTCTTGATGAACATTGTTGAAAGTTTGGTTGAATTTATTGTGGGTTGCATTGTTGGAGTTTTTTGCAATTTAATTCATGTTTTCGGGTGCAATTGCGAATTGAATCTGGTATATATTGAGGATATAATCGAATCCAAGTGTTTGGGGAAAGAACGAAGTTGATTGGGAGGGTTTAGAGTTGAAAAACGTAGATGAAAAGTCTTCAAGTACCTGGGGATAGGGGTGGGGCGTCGCACCAGCCAGTGCACCCCGAAAGTGTCTCTAAATCTTTACCCTTGGGGCGCTACGCCAGCAAATAGTGCCCCAGACCAGTCCCTGAATGTTGAGGGCTGGCGCCCCGCGCCTCTCAGAGCGCAAGGGACGCTAGTTTTCCCCATTCGTCCTCCACCTTTTCGTACTTGGTCCTTATCAATGTACCTATGTTTTCTAGTTGATTACAACACTCTAAGGTACATCCAAACATCATGAAATCATCCAGAAACATGAGATCATGAACCTTGAATTCATAATCCGATTAAAGGAAAGTTTAGATCAAAGTCAAGAGAAGTTCAGAGTCAAGTTTAGAAATTAAGAAGAAAGTCAAGGCAAATTTTATAAAGTTTTCAAAAGTCTTTAACAAATGTTTTAACCTTGTTTTAAGACTCAAGTTTTAATTTAAGCAAAGAGTAAAGAGTTGAGTTCATTTCTCAAAAAGTTATAAGGGAACTAAGTATTCCCAAAGAGTTATTAAATGTTTTCAAGTTTGAGCAAGAAAAGGGAACATCGATTCCAAGAGAGCTTTTAAGCTAAGTTTTAAGTAATTATCTCAAACCAAAGAAATAAGTTGTTTTAAAAACATATGAGCTAGGTATATTTTTGGGAGTAGTATTAAGCACCGATATGGGGATGCGAGTTCATATTAAGTCAAGTCTCCATAAACCATGTATCCATCAAGGGTATTAATGGGTCATACTTTTTGGATGATCACATAAGTTAAGCTAGTGGATCCACTAAGTTAACTAGTTCTATATGATAGCAGAGTATTAGACAGTCTGGCAGCGTGATGGTAAAGACGTTGTATCACAACTTAGGCTCATAGTGGTGGTTGTCGGTTAGAGAAACTCCCACCTAAACTATATCACTTTGTATATGAGTACAGCTGGGTTTGGTATTGCATTTTATTTAATGAACTAAGTTGCTTTTACTATTTTATAAAGCTTTTCATATATTGCATGTGTTTCATTGTTGTATTCTCAGTTAAGTTTATTCATGAGTTGAGAAATGCCCAGGTAGTTGTTTCTTCCAGAATCATTTCAAGCCTATGTTATGTTTATCATTCAAACTCGCATACTCGTATATTCAATGTACTGATGCCAGTTGGCCTGCATCGTATTATGATGCAAACACAGGTATCTAGGATCGGCATCTAGCACATCGTTGATCCAATGAGCAGTTCAGAGTCTATTGGTGAGCCTCTTTGCATTCCAGAGGATCCCGTTTATTTTCTTTCTAGTCTTTCAGATGTTAGGATGATTGGGGGTCTTGTCCCTACATCCCTCTTTGTTTTAGAGGTTTCATAGATAGTTAGTCAGATGCTACTTCATTCGTCATGTTTTTGTTATTGACTTATGTTCAGATTTGAGTTGCCATCTTGGCTAAGTTAATTGTATATTTTTAAAACAATATGAGTTCAGTTTTGAGACAATTGAGTTGTTTAGCATGTTAATCTCTTTCTTAATGCTTATAGTCTTCCGCTGAGTTAAGTAAGCCAGGCCAAAAGTTCGTTTAGGGCCCGCAATGGTTCTCAAGTGTCGACCACGTCCAGGGTGTAGGCTCGGGGCATGACAAACTTTGTATTAGAGAACAGAGTTCAAGAGTCCTAATGAGTCTATGAACCCGTGTCTGTAGAGTCCTAGTTATTGGTGTGAAGCGCATCACATCTATAATTAGGAGGCTGCAACATTTTCAGAAATTCCTCACTTTTTTGTTACTCATTTTGTGCGTTAGACTTTTATCTCTAAAAAGTTTCTTTCTAACTCGCGCTTGCGCGTGACCTATTGTGAGTTGGACTGTTTTGCGAGTGCTTTCATGAGGCGTTTCCTTCCTCATGAGCTAGTAGAAGTGAATAAATGGTTGCTGATATGAGGAGCAAGATGAGTTTATTCATAGTTTGATTGACTCGTCTGTCTAGTAAGGAAAGTAAGACAGCCATGCTAATAGGTTACATGGGTATAGCAAGACTGATGATCCATGCGCAATAAGTTGAGAAGAACCTACTCAAAGATAAAGAAGAGTATGAGAATAAGAGGGCTAAAACATCAGAGAATAAATTCGGGCAGCAAAAAGAGGAATGCGAACCGGTCTTCTTTCCAACATAAGAAGAAGGGACCTGCTACATCATCTGCTAGTGCACCTGCACCAAGAAACAAATGTGAGTACAATAGTCAGAATTCTCTGAACTTCAGAGCTAGACTTGCACATTCACAAGGTAGAAAGGCACAAGGGGATACTAAGACTCCTGTATGTGCTAAGTGTGGTAGGATCCACTCAGGGGTATGTCGCGATGGCTCCACTAGCTGCTTCAAGTATGGCCAGAACGGTAATTTTATGAGAGAGTGTCCTAAGAGCAGATAGAGTCATGGTAATGGGGGAAATAGAGCCCAGTTTTCTTCAGTTTCTCCACTAGACAGAGATTCATCAGGATGAGCGACTTCAGGGGCAGGCGGAGAAGGAAACCGTCTTTATGCTATCACTAGTCGCCGAGAGCAAGAGGATTCACCAAATGTTGTTACTGGTATGATCCATGTCTTCAATTTTGATGTTCTTCCAGAGCAATATCTTGAGCCCTTCAGTGTTTCCACACCTGTTGGTGATTTTATTCTAGGAGAAAGAAGTCTATCATGATTGCTCTGTTTCCATCAATCACAGGAGTACCATGGCTGATTTAGTTGAGTTAGACATGGTACAGTTTGATGTCATTCTAGGTATGGACTGGCTTCATGCCTGTTATGCGTCAATAGATTGTAGAACTCGAGTAACCAAGTTCCAGTTTCCAGTGAACCAGTTATAGAGTTGAAAAGCAGTTCAGCAGTGCCTAAAGGTCGTTTCATTTTGTACCTTAAGGCGAGAAAGTTATTTTGTAAGGGGTGTGTCTATCACTTGGTCTGTGTTAATGACTCTAGTGTTGAGATACCTCATATTCAGTAAATTTCAGTAGTAAGAAACTTTCCAGAAGTCTTTTCTGATGATCTACCCGGAGTCCCTTCTGAGAGAGACATAAACTTCGGCATAGACATCATTCCAAATACTCGTCCTATCTCTATTCCGCCATATAGAATGGCACCAACAGAGTTGAAAGAGTAGTTGAAAGATCTTTTAGAGAGAGGTTTCTTTCGACCAAGTATCTCACCTTGGGGTGCTACGGTCACTTTTGTGAGAATGAAATATGGTTCCCTTAGGATGTGTATAGATTACCGTCAGTTGAACAAGGTTACCATCAAGAATAAGTATCCTCTTCCGAGAATTGATGATCTTCTCGATCAACTTCATGGTGCTTCGTGTTTTTCAACGATAGAGCTCAGATCAGGTTACCATCAGTTGAAAGTAAAGGAATGTGATATTCCAAAGACAACGTTCAGGACCCGATATGGTCATTATGAGTTTCTGGTCATGTTGTTCGGCTTAACCAATGTGCCTGCAGCGTTCATGGATCTTATGAATAGAGTTTTCAAAACTTATTTAGATATGTTTTTTTTCTCGTCTTCATTGATGACGTACTAATCTATTCTAGGAATGAAACGATCATGCTAGCCATCTCAGAATAGTTCTTCAGAATTTGAAAGATAAAGAGTTATATGTTAAGTTCTCTAAATGTGAGTTTTGGCTTGAGTCGGTGGCGTTCTTGGGCCACATAGTTTTCGGTGATAGAATTAGAGTTGATACCCAAAAGATAAAGGTAGTGCAGAATTGGCCTAGACCCACATCTCCAACTGATATTAGGAGTTTTTTGGGTTGGCTTGATATTAGAGAGGGTTTGTCGAGGGATTTTTATCTATTTCATCTCCTTTATCTAAGTTGACTCAAAAAATAGCGAAGTTTCAATTGTCCAAAGGTTGTGAGAAAGCTTTCAGGAATTGAAAAAGAGGTTGACTACTGCCTCAGTATTGATCTTACCAGAAGGTACGCAAGGTTTCGTTGTATATTGTGATGAGTCTAGAATTGGTTTGGGTTGTGTATTAATGCAGAATGACAAAGTTATAGCTTATGCCTCCAGACAATTGAAGGTTCATGAGAAGAATTACCCAACCCATGACTTAGAGTTGGCTGTTGTAGTTTTTCTTTGAAAGTATGACTATGTTGTCTTGAAGGTGTTCATGTGGATGTGTTCACCGATCACAAGAGTCCTCAGTATGTGTTTAGTCAGAAAAAGCTTAATCTCAAACAAAAGGAGGTGGTTAGAATTACTCAAGGATTATGACATGAGCATTCTTTATCACCCAGGTAAGGCTAGTGTTGTTGTTGATGCCTTGAGCAGGTTGTCTATGGGTAGTACTGCCCATTTTGAGGAAGATAAGAAAAAGTTAGCACAAGAGGTGTATAGACTTGCATGACTAGAAGTTTGACTAATGAATTCCACAAAAGGAGGAGTAGTGGTGATGAATGGGGCTGAATCATCATATGTGTCAGAAGTGAAAGGAAAGCAAAACAAGATTCTTTGTGGCTTGAATTAAAGGCAAGTGTTCTTAAGCAAAAAATATTAGCTTTTGAACAAGGGGGAGATGGTGTTTTGAGGTGTCAAGGTAGATTGGGTGATAAATTTCAAAGATAGTTGAGATGATCACCTACCTTTCATTGAGTTTGCGTACAACAATAGTTACCACTCTGGCATCCAGATGGCTCCTTATGAAGCTCTTTATGGGAAAAGATGCAGATCTTCAATTGGATGGTTTGAAGTCGGTGAAGTTTGGTTGATAGGACCAGATTTAGTTCATCGAGATATGGATAAGGTGAAAGTGATTCAAGAGAGGTTGAAAACAGCGCAGAGTCGCCAGAAATCCTACACTGATGTTAGGAGAAGAGAGTTAGAGTTTGAAATAGATGATTGGGTATACTTGGATGTTTCACCCATGAAGAGAGTTATGAGATTTAGTAAGAAGGAGAAACTTAGTCCCCGGTATATTGGGCCTTACAGAATATCCAAGAGGGTTGGCAAAATAGCTTATGAGTTAGAGCTACCCTAAGAGTTAGCAGTGGTTCATCCAGTATTCCATGTCTCCATGTTGAAGAAGTGCATGAGCAATCCTTCATTCATTATACCAACTAAAGAAATTGGGATCAAGGATAGCTTATCTTATGAAGGAATCCCTGTTTAGAGTATAGATTGCCAAGTTCACAAGTTGAGAACAAAAGAGGTAGCATCAGCCAAAGTTCTTTGGAGAAATCAGTTCATTGAGGAAGCTACTTGGGAAGCTGATGAGGATATGAAGAAGAGATATCCACATCTCTTTGAATCCGGAGGAATTCCAGATCAAGGTACCAATTTTCTTCTTAGTACTCTCTAATTTATGAGTTGGCATGTTATATTTGAATTTGCTTGTTGGGTCTTTGAGTTGAAGTTTTGATGTTACACCCTTAGCCTTATAATAGTAATCTCATTCAAGGATGAATGTTCCCAAGGGGGAGATATTGTAACATCTCGCAAATTGAAATAGCTAGGAAGAAGCTAAGAACTTGAAATAATCATTTTTGGAAATAATGACAAATCTGGAAAATTGTTTAAGTTAGGAAGACTGAGTTTTTGGTCAACTTCAAACGACCATAACTTCTAGCTTAGGATTAGTTAGAGGTATTCCCAAATATGGTTGGAAAGCTATTGGAATTATATTTCCAAAGCCACCAAGTTTGCGGAATTCCAAGTTAGTATGAGTGGGATAAGCCCTTTGGAAGTTGGCCTGTACAAAGAAGGAAATGTCCAATCCGGATTTTTAAAGGGTATTTTAGTCTTTTCCTTGCCCTATTATTTTAATCCGTTTTTGGGAGTTTAATATGGGTCAAATCAAATTTTGTTCAGTTCAGAAAAGTTAGAGTTCATGCTAGGGCTTGGAGAATAGAGAAAAGAGGAGAAAGGAGAAGAGGAGGCAAGATTCGTCAACATCGTCGAGTTTAGCGTGTGGAATTCGTCGGGGGTGATCCCTACATGGTATTTGAGATCACATAGAGTTGGGTTAGTTCAGCCACACACCAACCATGATTATATTCAGCGAATTTAAGTCTTTGAAAGTTAGATATTGAGGTCTTGATGAACATTGTTGAAAGTTTCGTTGAATTTCTTATGGGCTGTGTTGTTGGAGTTTCTTACGATTTGATTCATTTTTTCGGGTGTAATTTCAAATTCAATCTGGTATATATTGAGGATATAATAGACTCCAGGTGTTTGGGGAAAGAACGAAGTTGATTGGGAGGGTTTAGAGTTGAAAAACATAGAAGAAAAGTCGTCAAGTACCAGGACATAGGGGTTGGGCTTCGCTCCAGCCAGCGCCCCCCAAAAGTGTCTCTGAATCTTCACCCTTGGGGCGCCGCGCCAGCCAGTGTACCCCAGACCAGTCCCTAAATGTTGAAGGCTGGCGCCCCGTGCCTCTCAGAGCGCCAGGGACGCCAGTTCTCCTCATTCGTTCCCCACATTTTCATACTTGTTCCTTAGCAATGTACCTATGTTTTCTAGTTGATTCCAGCACTCTAAGGTACATCCAAACATCTTGAAATCATCCATAAATATGAGATCATGAACCTTGAATCCATAATCCAAGTCAAGGAAAGCTAAGATCAAAGTCAAGAGAAGTTTAGAGTCAAGTTTAAAAGTTAAGAAGCAAGTCAAGGCAAAGTTTATAAAGTTTTCAAAAATCTGTAACAAACGTTTTAACCTTGTTTTAAGACTCAAGTTTCAAGTTAAGCAAAGAGTAAAGAGTTGAGTTCATAAATGTTTTCGCATTTGAGCAAGAAAAGGGAACATCGATTCCAAGAGAGCTTTTAATCGAAGAAAGAAGTTGTTTTAAAAACATATGAGCTAAGTATATTTTTGGGAGTAGTATTGAGCACCGATTTTGGGATGCGAGTTCATATTAACTCAAGTCTCCATAAACCATGTAGCCATCATGGGTGTTAATGGGCCATACTTTTTAGATGATCACATAATTACGCTAGTGGATCCACTAAGTTAAGTAGTTCCATATGACGGCAAAGTATAGGATAGTATGGCAGCATGATGGTAAGACACTGTACCACCACTTAGGCTCATAGTGGTGGTTGTCGGTTAGAGAAACTCCAACCTAAACTATATCACTTTGTATATGAGTATAGTTGGGTTTGTTATTGCAAATTCTTTAACGAACGAAGTTACTTTTACTGTTTTATAAAGCTTTTCATAAATTGCATGTGCTTCATTGCTTTATTCTGAGTTAAGTTTATTCATGAGTTTAGAAGAGCCCAGGTAGGTGTTTCTTCCAAAGTCTTTTCAAGACTATGTTATATTTAGCATTTCAACTCGCATACTAGTACATTCAATGTACTGATGCCAATTGGCCTGCATCGTATTATGATGAAGACCCAGGTAACTAGGATCGGCATCCAACGCATTGTTGATCCAGTGAGCAGTTCAGAGTCTGTTGGTGAGCCTCTTTGCATTCCATAGGATCCCCTTTATTTGCTTTCTAGTCTTTCAGATGTTAGGATGATCGGGGGTCCTGTCCCGACATCCCTTTTTGTTTTAGAGGCTTTATAGATTATCAGTCAAATGTTAGTTCATTCATCATCATTTTGTTAATGTTTTATGTTCAGATTTGAGTTGCCATCTTGGGTAAGTTAAATGTATATTTTTAAAACATTATGACTTCAGTTTTGAAACAGTTGAGTTGTTTAGCATGTGAATCTTTTTCTTAATCCTTATAGTCTTCCACTGAGTTAAGTAAGCCAGGCCAAGGGTTCGCTTGGGGCCATCAATAGTTCACGAGTGCCGACAACATCCAAGGTGTAGGCTCGTGGCGTGACATCATCACATGATTAGTTTTTCCCTTTGAACCTAGTTATAGGATCTCTAGTCCCCAGGTTGGGTTTCCTCATCTATGACTCAAGGATCTATTGGCTTCAATCTCATCCCGTAACACCTCGGAAACCAGACCCAGAAAAAAATTACAGAAACTTACCTGAAGAAGTAAACCATGGCAGGTTTCACGGACCGTGACAGGGTCCACAGTCCATCAACCTACCCGTGATCATTACTTTGATTCCACCAGGCCCATTCATCAGACCACGGGACCCTTCACGGGCCGTGGTCTTATGACGGACCGTGGTGGCACCCGTATAGTCAAGGCAGTAGCCCCCTTCCCCAGCCCTTTAGACCTCCACATCCAAGTGAAGACCACGTGGGCCTTCACTGTCCGTGGTCCCTCATACGAGTCGTGGAGGGGTCCGTTACGGCTATCCAGTAGCCCCCCATACCTGAGCCTCCACACCTCATCCCAAGTGAGGACCACGGGTACCTTCACGGTCATTGGTCCTCCATACGATTTGTGGTAGGGGCACATGGATCAGACCCTAGAACCCCCAGCTCCTGGACCCCAGACCATGACCATCTTCGCGGTCCCTGGTTCCTTTCACAGTCCGTGGAAATGGTCGTGGTCTGCCCTGTCTGCAATTTAAGTCAGGGGTATTTTGGTCTTTTCCTATTTCATTGTACCTCTAAACTACGTGGTTTTAAACCTAAACTACGTGGTTTTTATTAATTTTAGCCTAGAAACATAAAGAACTTAGGTACGTCAGATCTTTCAACAAAAACTTAGAAAATTAAAACGTAAAGAGGGGAAAAGGTCGAGCAACCCTAGTTCAAGAACGCAACAAGATTCCATCAATTCCAGCCCCGAAATCAAAAGTTTCCTTTGTGGAACTCGTCACCAGTATGTGGGGTTTCACTAGTAGGTTCCTTTCACCCATTAGGTCCTTTGTTTTCAGTCAGATTCTTGATTCCCTTATCGATATTAGACCTAGGGTTTTTTGAACTCCAGCAGATTATTATGAATTAGTTAATTTAATGTTCCAAATCAGATTATCAAGTTATTACATCGTTTCTTGCATGAATTTCAGTACCCTAGCTATGTATTTCTTTGGTTCTTGAAATACATATGCTAGGCCAGACATTTCAGTAATTTCAGATATACATACCTTAGTTTTGAATGCGTCATTATCAGTATATAAATGTACATTCGTAGTTTGCATGTTAGTTCGAGCTGTCCAGTACATTATAGAAACTCAGTCATGATGTGTTAATCAACTTAATCTATTGGGATTAGCATTCAACTGAGTTGGACTAGGGTCAGTCACCCATATAGTACCAGAACTACGAGCCACGTAGGTTCTAAGTCCCCTCTATGGGCATTATTTTAGTGATCACACCAGCATACCTCTGTACCTCTGGCAGGGTATATTGGGTCCTCACGATGGGGCGTATACATCGGGCTCCACATTTAGGTCATGTGGTTATATTATCGGTTATTAGTAGCTGCCACAGTTCAATCAGATTCCATTGGATTGACTACATTTTAGTATAGTCAGTATTTAGTCTCAGCATGTTATAAATTTGGTCATTGCATTCAGTTAGCCTAGTATTCAGTATCTATATCATGTTCATATTATACTCTTTCTTCTTTGCTTGTTCAATTATATGTTTATTTCAGTTTGTTTAGAGTGTTCCTATAGTGACCTCAAGTCATTCATGACTTACGAGGACTAAAAATTTGGTCCCATTATTGTTCTTTTGGTTTATATGGGAATTTATGTGTTTGGGATTTTTTTTGAACCTTGAACGGTTGATTTTAATCAAAGATTCTAGAAGGCGACCTTAGAATCAAATTCTAACAATTTCATCAGCTTTGAAAGGGTAATATTTGTCTAGTTGCTTAATTGGCATGGATGAAATTACCGTTAAAATGGTTAGCTTTGGAATATTGAATTTTGTTTAGAATAACCCGTCATGAGGATCCCGAGGCTCTTGGGCTTATTCCGAGCCCCTGTGGTTTTTTGCTTAAAATAGAGTTTGGGGTGGGACCCACTTTTTACCAATATGACCTCGTATGATGGTTTCAAAATCTCCATTGAGTCTGAAATAACGAATTTTGTAGGGTAGCATATGTTATTTGAGTGCACGGTGTTCCCGAAAAAATTATGAACACTTCATCGAAGATTTAAAACTTGTCAAATCCAGCTGATGTGCATCAGTTGGTGAAGGTAATTTTACCCTTGGTGTTTGTGGGCCCTTGGTCATGTTTTCAAGGACCTGATCCATTATGCATCATGGACGCGTGGCCCTTGGTCGCGATATCGATGAAGGGTTGACTGAGTTGACCTTGTTTGGTCATTGCGACTAAGAGGTCTAACCTCCGCGATCACGATGGTCAACTGTCACGACCCAAAGTATACCTTAAATGATACATGGCGTGTGAGACACCGAGAGACCCTACATAAGCCACTTGAGATACATATACACAATATAATAGATAAAATCAAAGAGTCTCAGACAAATAAAAGAGTTTTAAATTTAAAAGTGGAAGTCTAACATAGCCTTGACAAGCCATCTATTACATCAAGAGGAGTGGTCGAAATGTAACTCGTACACGATGTACAACATCTGAGCATAAGAGACATAAGAAAGCAATAAAGTTTACACGGTCCTCATAGTATGAGGACTCACCAAGTATTCAAATCTCTAGAGTGATCAACTAGCAACAAATAGAGGGAGAAGATTAATCAAGCCCTACATTGGTGAAACAATGTAGGAACAAGTATGCATTAGTACATGGAATGTAATAAGAATGAGGGATATGCATAAAAAAGTAAACATGATCATAAGGGGATATAATCAAAAACATGAAATGCTTGACCAAGTTAAACATAGTAAGAGCATTTAAGAAGAACCACATGGTCAGTACATCTTGCATTCGGAAACAAAACTTCTTAAAACATTTAGGAATCATTTAGTTCATTTAGTAGGATATTTACTATTAACTGACATAGACCATGTGAGCTATATAATGAAATCTAGTGTCTTGCTTCAACACTGAAAAGAGATGTCCCTAGTTGCCAAAGAAAGGACCTTAACTTCTAGCTTATGTGGATCCAATAGCTATGCCACTTAAGACAACCAATGGGGGAACGTAGTTAGGGACAATGAGATTTCTACTAGAGACCCAACCACTACTAACGGGAGAGCCTCTATCTCAATATACTCTCGGTGTTAAGTAAAATCCCAAAGGAATTAGTCATAAATATAACCATATCATCTTCCGTGGAAAACAAAATTAAGTTACTAATCCAAGATAAAAAAATCATTGAATAGCTCATGTAATCTTGAATCATTCATAAGTGAGAAAACCTTTCACCAAACCATGATCCCTTAATGTGAGAAAACCGTACATAACTTAATCGATGCTAATCTTAAAGCAACCACGTTCATAAATAATCATTCTTCTTAAATGTAACACCCAAGAATTTGAAGGAATAAAAAAAATGTAGTTTTTGGGTTGCAAGTGTGACCTACGGCTCCTACATACGGTTCATAGCAGCATCTATTGACCGTAGATGGCATCCATAGGTACAATGGAAATGAACACAAAAAATTGGGAAATTGTTTAGGACCTACGATGGCCATGTACGGTCAGTAGGTATACCTAAAAACCATACATGGCCCCGTAGATGGATGGTCCAAATCATGTCTCTGAACATTACCTATGGCTGACCAAGACGATCCTTAGAAGGACTTATGGACCGTAGGTCTGAATCATAGGTAAGGCTCAACAGTATTATTTTAAGAGCTTTTGCATCTTTTCCTAATTATTCTAACCCAATACTACGTCATTTTACCCCTAAATCTAAACCCTATAAATACCCTTCACCCTTAGAAATTTTCCCCAACTTATTCATTCTCTCAAATTCCTAAAGTCTCTCCAATGTTTTCTCCAAAAAAAATAAATCTTCTCTCTAGATCAAGGAAGAAGAAGATAGAGTTCTTCAAGTTCAAGTCTCATTTATTCATCATTTCTTAGGGCTTCAATTAAGGTACTTAGGGAGTTTATCTATGGGTTTCAATCTCCCATTAAGCCTCGAATGTTTCTTCAATTATCCAATTCAATTTCCAAGACATGATTAGGTTTTCACTCAATTCCTCGTGGGTTCTATTTGTATGGATTTAGTTTCTTTGTTATGATATTATTTTTTATGTTTTGGACTTAATTACATGCTTTTCAACTAATTCCATACGAACCTGCGCATTGATCTATGCATTTTGACTATGAACACTAACTTACCTGAATTTATGAAGAAGCTTGAATCTATGAATATATTTTTATGAAATAATGCATGTTTTTATGAAAGCAATGCTTATGACTCAAGTAAGATTATAGATGAAGGTATCTACATGGTCTATGAAGCTTGGCCACATGACATGAATGAAATCTAGGTTTGCCCTAAATGCTTTTTGGGCTATTTTCCTAAATTAGGTCTTGATTAATGTGGTATTTTGATATGCCATCAATGATTATAGATCACGCTTTCAAAACTATTTCCGTTAGTAGTAACGCACTTCTAGCATGAAGTTAATCACTACGGGCATTAAAAAACTTTTATAAAAAAATCATGGATGATGAAATGTTTTCTCACACATGGTCTAAGGAGTTACCCTATGATGTTTCTAGCGTCGATTAATAACTTAATTGTACTTTTCCCTGGATGATAAAAATGAATAAGATTAATGACTATTCCGAGGGATTTATGCTTAGCACCAAGAGGATATTGAGATGGAAGCTCTCCCGTAGCTTGAGGACAAGTCTCTAGTAGCAATCTCTTTATGGTTCTTACCTTGGCAAGTGAGGACACCCTTTTTTGGTGTGGGGTAGACACTAGATTTCATGTTATAGCTCGCATGGTCTATATGTCGGTTAACGGTAAAATTCCCACAAAATTAACTAAATTAATTACTAATATTTTCTTGAGTTTCCTTTTATGATTTTAAGATAAATTCCCATGTTCATGATTTATGACTTTACTATGTCTTAACTTGATCATGCATTTCATGTTTTTTTATTATCTCCCCTTATCATCACGTCTCATGTTTTATTGCATTCCCATCATACTTAGTATATTTCATGTACTAATACATAATTGTGCCTACATTATTTCACTAATGTTGTCTTGGCAATTTTTATCCTTTTGTTCGTGGTTAGTTGATTGCATTAGAGATTTGAAGGTTTGGTAAGACCTCATAATTGAGGATGATGTCACTTTTATACCCTTATGTAATTTCTATTTTTTAAACATTGTATGTGATGTAATGGTTACATCCCAATCACTTTACTTATGATGTATTACATAGATTATTGAGACAAATGTTAGACTTCCGCTTTGACTCAACAACTCTTTTGAAATATGAAATGCTATCTTCTGAACTCTTTAAATTCTATTATCTTGTATGATATTCGCTAAGTGGCTTGTGTGTCACATCTAGGGTGTACTTTCGGTCGTGACAAACTTGTTTTCAGAGCACAAGGTATAGAAAAGTTCTAGGATGTCTCATAAGCCATGTTGAGTAGATTCTTGTTCATAATTATGAAGCGCTCTACATTTATGAATGCGAGGCTATAAGATGTTTAGGAAACTCCACTACTTCCTTTACTATAAAGTCATGCCATAGAGTTTATCTCTATAAAGTTCCTCCTTTCCTAACCCCTGTTTATGCTTTTCGGAATAGGCCTCCAAGAAGGAATCTTGTGAGAAAAAGTGTTCGTGAAAATGTGAAGCCCAATGTTTCCAAAGTATCGGTCGACCATTTTGTCTAGCAAGTGACTAACGATTAGTTTTGAGCCATAGTTCATGAATTGGCCCAAGCAATGATGGCTCAAGCAAATAGAAAGGTTGTGGATCCCATGAACCCAAGGGTGGGTACGATGGCAACAAGGGTGAGGTACTTTACTAGAATGAATCCTCTAGAATTTCATGGGTGTAAAGTTGAGGAAGATCCTCAAGAGTTAATTTATGAGGCTTATAAGATAGTGGGAATCATGGGTAAGTGACATTTTATTTCTCATGTTTTGGGAATTCAATTTAGTCCAAAATTCAGAAGATGGAAATAGGGTAAATAAAAGGTACATTATGAAAATTTAAGAATATATTAAATAACTAATAGAAAAAATAATAATTTTCCGTAGATGTTTGGGCTATGGCGCATCAGATAGTTTTCTTGAACTATATTTTAGTTAGTCAACACTCCTTCACGATTATGATTTTAAATTGATACAAAATTCTCTTTAATCTTAAAAATAAAATATTAAATGAGAAAACATCCCCTCTTTCCCCCATTAAGCATTAAAAGGTGCTTAATTGACTAACTTATTAAATTATAATTATTGATACTCAGGAATTATCGTGATTTGAAGTTTATTCGTTTGAAATTTCATTCCTAATTCGGTATCAATTACCATTATGAATAATATAATTGCTATCTTGAAAACACTAATTTCTGACCAATTTTTCTTTTGTTATCACAATGACAAACTTATTAAATTCTAATTATTGATGCTCAGGAACAACTGTGATTTAAAGTTTATTGGTTTGAAATTTCATTCCTAATTTTCTATCAATTACCGTTATGAATAAAACAATCACTATTTTGAAAAGACTAATTTCTGACCCTTTTTATTTTATCACAATCTCATATTTGTGATAGCTTTTTGAAAGGAAAATCCATTTAAAATCCACATTTTTCTAATAGTATCTAGAGTTAATGTATTTCAAAGTGAACTTATACTTTATTTCTTTTTGCATATGCATACATAAGTTTATCATATATTTAATCAATCTCAACTTATTTGCATTGAGATGTGAGTATTGTTGTTGTATACACATGTTGTCATAATCCAAAACATCGAGTCACGATGACACCTCTTGGGTATATAGCAAGAGTTAATGAGAAATGGAGGGAAGATGAAAAGAGAGAAACTCAAAAAGTTCTATTATGTTTTAGTAAAAATGAATTTCTCCCTCATTGGTGGTGGAAAAAAAAAAGAAGAGTTTAAATAGAGAAACACTTCTATTAATTGTTAAAAGGGTTGGAAAGAAGGACCCCTCTCGCACCGTTGTCGTTGTCACTCGCTCGGCTTCATCTTCAGCTTTGGAAAATGATTGAGAGATTATTTCTTAGACAAAGTTTATTTTAATTATTTATTTAATTAATTAAATTAAATTAAATGGCCAAAAGATTTGAATTAATTAATTAATTAACCGAAACGTTCCCACCCGACTCGGATCCGCGTGCGACCCATTTTATTTAAACTTTCCTGTTTTATTTAATTTTCCCACTGTTGGATATGCCTGTTCTGAAAGGTTGCAACTTTCAGGAACAACCATCACCATTTGAAAGGTTGCAAACTTTCATCAATGGTCGTGTGGATTCTGAAAGGCTGCAACCTTTCAGAATCAGTTCCTCTTGGCTATAAATACAAGTTATTCTTCCGAATTTTTTACTTACAAAAATTCCTGGTTTCTTTTTCTTCTTCTGCACAAATATTTTTTGTGTACTTTACTGTTGTTGAGTGGCTCGCTGACACCAGCGTTTTGGGTATCAATACACTGGTGATTGAGATCATTCTATCCTGAACCTCGGATACTAGAGGGGAATAATTTCCTTAAAGGGACACTATGCATTCAGTGGGGTTGATCCTTTTTCGTTCTGTCTTTTACAGATTTTGGTATGTTTTTTTACAGATTTTAGTTTTTGTGAATTAATTTATGTTCTTCTGTTCTTACTGGTTCATTAAACTTTGGTAACTTCGTGTTTCTGCAAACTTTGTTGGAATCAGTAATACTATTTTAAACACAGATTGACAACAATCTTAAGGAAATTATCTATTTTATTTTAATTTGTGTTACTGGTGGAGACAAAAACCTTCGTGGTTTCATACTCCTATTAAGTTTGCAATTTAAGTTATTGCTTACTGAGTCATTTGTATCAATTTCTGTTTAATACAGATTCTGAAATGGCAAATGATAATGTTACGGTGGCTGTTGTTGCACGAACCTGAACTGATGTACCACCAACAGAGAAATCGGGAAAATTCTCTGGTGTGAATTTCAAAGGATGGCAGTAACGGGTATTTTTCTGGCTTACCACTCTTGGTCTGTAAAAAATTACTAATGAAGTAACTCCTGTGCCTGGTACTGAAATGCCAGACATAGAAATATTTATGATTATTGAAGCATGGAAACAGATAGACTTCCTATGTAAGGGCTACATTTTGAGTGCTTTAGAGGATGACTTATATAATGTCTATAGTGCAGTGACAACTTCAAAAGAATTGTGGGGTGCACTTGAGAAGAAATATAAGACATAAGATGCATGCTCGAAAAAGTTTGTGGTCACAAAGTTTTTAGACTGTAAACTATCAGATAGTAAAATTGTTGGATCACAAGTGCAAGAACTTCAACTTATTTTCCATGATCTGTTTGCTGAGGATATGGTAGTAAATGAAGCTTTTCAAGTGGCTACAATGATTGAGAAGTTACCTCCTTCATGGAACAACATCAAGAATTATCTAAAGCACAAACGTAAGGAAATAAAGCTTGAAGATCTTGTGATTCGGCTCAAGATTGAGAAGGATAACAAGACCGCCGAAAAGAAGTCTCGTAAGAGTTCGACAATAATTGGAATTGATATTGTTGAAGAAGCTCCTACCAAAGGAAAGAAGAGAAAGAAGTCGAACGGACAGAAATCATAACAGGCCAAGAAGAAATTCAAAGGCAATTGTTACAACCGTGATAAGATTTATCACAAGTCTTCTAACTGTCGTGCTCCAAGAAAGGACAAAGAGAAAGAGAAAGGCAAAAGTCAAGCAAACATCGTGGAAGAGATTGTAGATACATATAACCTCTTTGCAATGATCTCGGAGTGCAACTTAGTTGGAAATCCCAAGGAGTGGTTTCTCGACTCAGATGCCAATTGACGTAGTTGCTCTGCGAAAGAAGCCTTTGCGATGTACACTCCTTCTGAGTTCGATGAAGATCATTTCATGGGGAAAACAACAACAACAAGGAATGCAGGAACTGGAAAAGAAATGTTGAAAATGACATCCGGTAATGTGTTGACTCTGAACAACGTTCTGCACGTTCCTACTATTAGGAAGAATTTAGTTTCTGTTGCACTGCTCGTTAAGAACGGTTTTAAGTGTGTCCTAGTTAGTGACAAAGTTGTAATAAGTAAGAATGAGATGTTCTTAGGAAAATGCTACCTCACTGAGGGCCTCTTCAAATTGAATTTAATGGTTGTTGACAGTATTAATAACAATTTTTCTTTTGTTTACTTATTGGAGTCAAATGATTTATGGCAAACCTGTTTGGGACATGTAAATTAGAAAGCCTTGTGAAAATTGGTTACTTTAGAAGTATTGCCTGATTTCAAATACGATAAATCGAAATACGAAATTTCTATAGAAAGTAAGTTTGTTAAACATCCTTATAAGTCTGTTGAAAGAAATTCAAAACCTTTAGACTTAATTGACACAAATATATGCGATATGAAGTCGACACCATCTCATGGAAAAAGTATTTTATAACTTTTATTGACGATTGCACTCGATTTTGTTATGAATATTTGCTTAATAGTAAGGATAAAGCAATTGATATATTTAAGCAATACAAAAATGAAGTAGAGAATCAATTGAATCTAAAGATAAAAATGATTCGGAGTGATAGGGGTGGAGAATATGAATCTCCTTTTGCAGAGATATGTTTGGAATATGGTATTATTCATCAAACTACTGCACCCTATACACCACAGTCAAATGGTTTGGTGGAACGGAAGAATAAAACATTAAAGGAAATGATGAATGCCTTGATAATTAG
>JAJOOH010002833.1:0-11840 GCA_029582605.1 Solanum gracilifrons
AATGGTAAAATTTTAACGGACAGAAATAGAAAACGAAAACCTTACAAATATTCTTTTGAAATTTAAAGAAACTTTCGTGTGTGTGAGAGGATTTTGGGGGCAGAAATTGTAGAAGAAATGGCAAAAGAAAGAAGGTGAAGGAGAAGCAATGGTGGAAGAAAGAGGGAGGAAGAAGGGGCCCACCAAGTGTGGGACCCAACAGTTAAGTTTAACAGTTTCTTTATGTTTTCAGTTAGATTTTAGGTCTAGGACCAAATTGATACTCTTTATACATACATTAAGGACCATTTAGATAAAGTGATATATATAAAGGACCAAAATAATTCAAACTCTATATATAAAGGACCATTTTGATCATTTTCTCCAACAAAATCAATAACCGAAAACCGAAAAAACCGAAAAAAAAAAAACCGAACCGAACCGAACTACCGAATGCCCACCCCTAGTACCAAGTTGGTGCTAAGCAATATCTCTCTAGTTGTTATCTCTTTATAACTCTATTGTCTTGAGGCATCTTGACTTCATTTAAATAATGTGAAACAGGTATGTAGAGATCCCAGGTGGGGAAGATGCTATGAGAGTTATGGAGAAGACACTGAACTTATTAGGAAGATGACCTCAATTGTCACAGGCTTGCAAGGGCAACCACCTCCTGGATACCCCCAAAACTATCCTTTTCTGGCTGGAAGGTAATAGAAGTTGCCATAAAACAAATTCCAAAATTTTGTACGCTTCTCTGAATATATAAAAAATGTATTTCTCTTGTATTTTACAACCTATACTCTTAAGTCTTATGTGCATTCAAATGCTATTCCACATGTTGCAATTTTCAGAAGAAAAGTCATTAGGGAAGGAAAAGTAGAAGCATACCTAGAGTTGAAAATAAAAAATCAGTGTTGAAAAGCGTGTTTTAGCTATTACTACCTTATTGTTGATCATTCGTCAGATATTTCTATAGCTTTCTACTTTTGTATTATTTGTTCTCCTAATGGCAAGGATCTCTTTGGACTGATTGATGAATTTTACTCCAGAGACAAGGTTGTTGCCTGTGCAAAGCACTTTGTTGGAGATGGGGGTACTGACCGAGGTATAAATGAGGGAAATACCATATCATCGTATGATGATCTAGAGAGAATACATATTGCCCCTTATATTGACTGTATTTCTCAGGGTGTTTGCACAGTAATGGCATCCTACTCTAAATGGAATGGAAGCCACCTGCATTCTAGCCACTTCCTTCTTACTGAAGTTCTGAAAGGGAAGCTCGGATTTAAGGTAAGGATTGCCTGTTCTCTTAATGCTCTATGGTTCATTTGGAGTCCAAATTTTGGACCATTAGTTCAACATAAAAATCCTCTAGATTGTCAGATGCTTTTCTCATTTCCTACCATGCTTAGTAGGGGAAGTGATTGAACATATTGCGGTTCCAAAAAGCTGAGTTTCAGGGCCCATTTTTACTCGGTATTGTTCTTTAAAAACAATGTAGAAAACTAATCAAATTTTGGTTTGAAGCCCAAACATGTTTTGGACTTCGTATTCAGCAAACACAAAAGATTCTCTTAGCAAAGAGCTGGAAAAGTTCATGTGGCTTGGAGTTGGTTCTACTTGGTTAAAACGTCACCAAGCCTAAAGTGTAAAAACTTGTTTCAATGTTTTTGCTTCAACTTATGAAGGAGCAGGTAAGGGGATGAGAGTGGTAATTACTCCTTCATTGTTAACCAAGTGGTCTCGGGTTCGAGTCCCCTTGGGTACGGAGTCACCTTTGTTAGGGAGCGCTTTACCCCAATGTGGGACTTCCCGGCGCGAATCCGGATTTAGTTGGGTACCGGACACTGGGTGGGAAACCAAAAAAAGAAAAGAAATGGTAAGGTAAGGGGATGAGAGAAACGATGTCTCTCTTTAATTTGAATCTGGTTGCATGGAATTTGGTTATTGGTTATTTATATTTTTCCTCGATTTGAATGAAATGCTATGCACTAATGTTCTATTTGATTGTCAAGTTGTCAGAATATGATTGGCTTAAAGATCACATACACTGCAAGAATCTGAATGCTAACTCTTGTAGGGCTTTGTTATTTCTGATTCCGAAGGACTTGACCGATTTTTCCATCCTCATGGATCTAACTATGACCAAAGTATTTTGGCAGCAGTCAATGCAGGGATTGACATGGTACATAAAACCATGTTTTAAGAGTTATTCTGTCTTTGCATGAGTTATTTCTGTTCTTACTGTCTGTTAAACTTTTTGCAGGTGATGGTTCCTTTTCGGTATCAATTATTTCTCGATCATTTGAAATATCTTGTGGAATCTGGGGAGATTCCAATGACCAGAATTGATGATGCTGTTGAAAGGATCCTGAGAGTTAAGTTTGTTTCCGGAGCTTTTGAGAACCCTTTGAGTGATAGGTCATTGTTGGATACTGTTGGTTGTAATGTAAGTCCATCTTGTCCTTTATTTTGACAGATAGTGTCAAAATATTTATCTTGAATTTTGGCATTAAATAAGACCTTCATAGGTTTTATTTGTTTGACCTACTATCTCAACTATTCTGCTTTTTATCTCGACATCAAAGTGAACATCTTCTTTGCATCTATGTTGCACGGACTTTTCAAAATGATTGCCGCACCCCTGTTGATGTGACATTGATGTGGGTGTGGGATCCACACGGGATTTGGTCAACTCATATTGGATGCTTTGACTACATCTATGCCCGAGAAGGATATATTGATTGGCTATTTCATGAGATCTCTTATGATTAACACATTAAGTGTTTATAAAGAATTAAATTTTATTAGCTTTAATTCAATACCTTTAATTAATCGAAATATATACTTTATATAGTGTAAAAATATGCGTTTATTGGCCGTATCCCACTTCCCGTATCCGCTCTCGGATTCATACCCCCAAATCCTAAAAGTTCTGTGACGAAGAGTCCGACCTCTAGATGCACACCCGTATGGGGTACCCACACCCGAGTCTGAGCAACATAGCTTTGCATTGCCCTTACAAAAGTTAAATTATGTGAGTTGGCAAACTGTTTTACCTGTTTTTACAATGTATATACTGCTAATTCTGTTTGTTTGGTAAAATTATACATTTTAAAGAATGTAGGAGAGAGAGAGTAGTTATGTGCATGTATCAGTGCAGAGCTTCATAGTAGTTTTTACCATTCTGATAATTGTTTCAGCAACATCGCGAATTAGCATGTGAAGCAGTTCGCAAATCACTGGTTCTTCTAAAGAATGGAAAGGATGTAACAAAACCATTTCTTCCACTAGATAGGAAGGCAAAGAGAATTCTTGTAGCAGGAAAACATGCTGACGATCTTGGATTTCAATGCGGAGGGTGGACTAAAACATGGGAAGGAATGGGCGGAAGAATCACAATTGGTAAGTAATGCTTCCTCTGCTCTAGTTTATATGACACTCTTTCATATTTACTACATTAAAAAAACAATGTCACCTTTCTATATTGTGAAAACTCGTTAACTTTTAAGTTCCCCATCTTACTCTTAGTGACATACTCCTATAGATACAGAAATATTTGACATGTTTTAGTTCACGAGTTTTATGGGTACTTTTGGTATGCATAGAAAGTCTTTTGTTTTTCCTAAACTTTGTGCCCAGCCAAGCACCACCATAATAAATGAAACAAAGAGAGTAATGGAAAGATGGCATCAGTTGTTACTTACTTCCTGGGGTATTTGGTAGTCTTTCATACAACCAGAGCATTCTAGTTTAGAGTAGCATCTTTCTTTCCTTCTTTCTTACATGGTTTCAAAATTTACCACAAGTTAAGGTTAGGAACAATATCTCAAGAGTTTCGCTTCCATTTCTTGTGGGTGATTTGTAAAACCCCGTATGTTTGATTGTTTTCTCGCAAGAAATCTTAAGCTACAATGTCATAAAATGCCTGTTATCGCCAGCTGATAGCATAATTTTGTATGACATAGATATATGTAAGCTAGTGAGTACTCTTGTTAGCCTTGCACAAAGATCTTGATGTACTAGGAACCTCAATAGACCCAATGTAGTCCGGTCCTTCTGCGGACCATGCTCAAAACAGAAGCTTAGTGCACTTGGCTGCCCTTAGGAACCTCAATAAAGACGAGGATTGGGATTAGACATGCATTGGGTCCTTTTGACAAAGAGCTCAGTTTTCTCAACAGGCCGATGATAGTATAATGCATGCATGTCTTGCTGAAATCCTCCGGTAAGATAATTTAGAAGGTTAAGTAGCCCATCTCTGAACTATAGTTTACCACTATTAATCATGGATCATTTACTAGTTAAAACGATAATTTGTTGTAGGTACAACTATTCTGGAAGCTATTAAAGATGCTGTTGGAGAGGAAACAGAACTGGTATATGAGGAAAATCCGTCAGCAGACACCTTTGCGAGTCAAGACTTCTCTTATTCAATTGTAGTTGTTGGTGAACCTCCCTATTGCGAAAGCGGTGGAGACAGCCAAGACCTCAGAATTCCTCTTGGCGGAGAAGAACTAATAAGCTTGGTTGCAGACAGAGTTCCAACGTTGGTGATATTGATCTCCGGAAGGCCTTTATATATAGAGCCTTCGATTCTGGAGAAAATGGACGCCTTCGTTGCTGCTTGGTTGCCGGGCACTGAAGGAACTGGTATCACTGATGTCATTTTCGGAGATTTTGAATTCCATGGCAGGCTCCCTATGACATGGTTTAAAAGTGTAGATCAATTACCCCTGCATCAGGAACAGAACTCCTATGAACCTCTCTTTCCATTCGGCTACGGATTAACTAGTAAAAACAAGGTGCTCTAGACGAGATGTGTCGAAGAGAGGTTTAGTGAAATAGCTTGTCTATGAAGATGCGGACTATCAGAAAGACTCTATGAAGCTTCACTGTTCCCGGGGATTGACTTTATGCAACCTCTTGTGTACTTGTACCATTTGGTCTCTGGCATATGATGTTACATTAAGTCCAAATAATTATTATGTACTATTATTACCATATGCTAACCTGAGTTATTGAATAATGTTAATTATGTCATTCAAGGAGAAGGTGTCTTTAACAAAATGAAAATGGGAACTTCACACTAACTGGTCGAATTAAATTCAATATACATGTACAAGTATCTGTTTATATAGACCCACTAATTGATGAGTTAAGTTGTCAGCTAAGATTCTAACTAACTTGAAATATAACAAACTAACATCAGCTAACTAACTATTTAACCAACTAATAATTAACTGAATAAAGGGAAATATCTTCACAGTGTTGTGTATTTCGTCAATTCCTCAACATCCCCCCTCAAACTAGGAGCCATGAAGATGTTCTTCATGCCTAGCTTGGATAACAAATAAGTATGCTGAGGAACACCAAGACCTTTAGTGAAAATGTCAGCTTGTTGTTCACTGGTGGAAATATGGATCAATTTCACTAGGCCAAGCTGCAATTTTTCTCAGATGAAATGACAATCAATGTCAGTGTGCTTTGTACGCTCATAGAAAACAGGATTAGTAGCAATTTGTATAGCTGATTTACTGTCACAAAACATAGACACAGGGCCAGGAAAATTGACTCCAAGTTCCTTGAGCAAACCAGTGAGCCAGACCACTTTAGCTACAGTAGAAGCTAGGCTTCTATATTCAGCCTCAGCCGAGCTTCGAGAAATGGTTGATTGTTTCTTTGATTTCCAGGAGATAGGAGAACCACCAAGCTTGAGTAAGGTACCAGTAACTGACTTTCTTGTAGTGATACAAGATGCCCAATCAGCATCACAATAGGCAGTGAGACAAGGAGAAGCATGGGCTGACATAAACACACCCAGACCTGGAGATTGTTTGATGTATTTGATAACCCTTGTTGTTGCAACAACCATGTGAGAGACTTTAGGAGAATAGATAGACAGACCGAGACATTGTACTGCAAAGGCAATGTCTGGTCGAGTAATAGTCAAGTAGAGAAGTCTGCCTATTAATCTTTGATAATCACCTGGATTACTTAACAAATGATCTGTATCATCATGCATATGTTGATCAAACTCAAAAGAAGTGAGCTTCTTATTTACTTCCAATGGTGTTTGAAATGGTTTGGCACCAGTGAAGCCTAAGTCACTGATAAGTTCAACAACATATTTCCGTTGATGCATTAAAATTCCATCTTTGTTTCTGGCAAATTCAATGCCAAGAAAATATTTCAAGTCTCCCAGATCCTTGATCTTGAAACTGAGCTGTAAATGGTCTTTAGTTGCTTGTATTAAATCTCCATCACTTCCAGTGATCAACAAATCATCAACATAGACTAAAACAATGACAATGTGAGGGCCAGACTTCTTAGTAAATAGAGAATAGTCCAACTGACTCTGAATGAACCCTGAACTGGTCAAGGCAGTGGTTAACTTGATATTCCATTATCGAGATGCTTGTTTAAGGCCATATAGTGACTTTGACAATTTGCAAACTTGATTCCCTTGGTCACCAGCAAAACCTAAAGGCAGGTCCATGTATACCTCTTCATGTAGGTCCCCTTTAAGAATGCATTAGAGACATCCATTTGATGAATGTCCCACCTTTGCATAGCAGCAATAGCAATCATTGTCCTCACAGTCACCATTTTCACCACTGGTGAAAAAGTTTCTTGATAGTCAAGCCCTTCCTTTTGATTGTAACCTTTGGCAACTAATCTGGCTTTAAACCTTTCCACTTCTCCTGTAGATGTATATTTGATCTTATATACCAATTTACAACCAATAGCCTTCTTGCCTGGTGGAAGATCAACAACAATCCAAGTGGAATTTTCTTCTAAAGCTTTTATCTCAGACTGCATTGCCCCTACCCATCTAGGATCCTTCACAGCCTCCTTGAAAGATGTAGGTTCACTATCAGAAGACATTTGAGTAAGATAAGCCTGATACTTAGAACTCAATTTTGTGTATCCCAACACAGCAGAAAGAGGATAAATACAAGCATGAGCCCCTGATGGCTTACTCACATAGCCTTGCATCCATGTGGGAGGTTTAGGTTGTCTTGTGGACTTCCTTAGAGGTGCTGAATGAGGGGCAGGAAAAGGCTCATCAGCATCACCTCCATGTAGGGAAGGGTCAGACTCATGACTTTCATTACTTTCAGTAGCTATAGCACTATCAACACCACTGTCAGGAGATGCAACTGCAATATCTATTTCAATATGCTGGTCATCAGGTTGTAGGTCATGTGCTCCTATTGGAGTAATACAAGTAGGAAGAAGCTGAGAATATTCATCGGAGGGCTTTGCAACAGAACCAAACACAGGTGGGACTGAAGATGGTTGAGAAAAGGGAAAAATGTCCTCATAGAATATCACATCCCTACTGATGAAAATGGACTTAGTAACCAAATTATACAGCCTATATCCATTTTGATGATCAGCATAGCCTAGCATAATTGACTTCATAGCTCTAGGGGCAAACTTATCTTGTCTAGGTAGAGCAGAGGCATAACAAAAACATCCAATCACCCTCATGGGAGCTAGAGAAGATCATGACCATGTAGCAGTTCAAAAGGTGATCTATTCTGTAGCACTGAGGAGGGTATTCTATTAATGACATAAACAACTGCTTCAATACAGTGACCCCAAAAATTCAATGGTAAACATGACTGAAATCTGATTGCTCTAGCAGTTTCTAGTATATGCTTATGCTTCCTTTCCACCACTCCATTCTGTTGAGGAGTATAAGGGCATGAGCTTTGATGAATAATATCATTTTGTTGAAATAGACTGGAACAAGATTGGTTAAAGAACTCTGAACCATTGTCTGATCTAAAGGACTTAATGCTTTTCCCAAATTGAGTGGCAACCATATTGATAAAAGTTTTAAGAATGGTAGAAATATCAGACTTCAATCGAAGCAAAAAAATCCAAGTCCATCTAGTGTGATCATCAACCAAAGTGAGAAAG
Organism: Solanum gracilifrons; assembly: GCA_029582605.1. Taxonomy (NCBI): domain Eukaryota; kingdom Viridiplantae; phylum Streptophyta; class Magnoliopsida; order Solanales; family Solanaceae; genus Solanum; species Solanum gracilifrons. The sequence continues at coordinate 7,918 of JAJOOH010002833.1, forward strand.
TATTTCATACCATTGTGAGTTTCAACATGATAATGTCCCCATACATCCAAATGAATCAAATGAAAAGCATCTGCAGTACTACTACTACTAACAGGAAAAGGCAACCTTGTTTGTCTAGATAAGGGACAAACATCACAATGCTGTAATTGAAAAGACATGAGATTATGAAAAACATGAATTCTTCTTAAAACTGCCATGGGAGCTTGTCCTAGCCTTCTATGCCATAGATCAGGAAGTGGTCTAGATACAGTCATGGACTTCCCTTCTGTCATGGAATAGTCATTGTTTCGTGTGTTCAGTATGTAAAGTCCATCTTGCTCCCTACCAGTCACCTTTACTCTCCCAGTGCAAAGATCCTAAAACACACAGTGTTCAGGGTAGAACTTAACACAACAGTTCATATCTTTTGTCACTTTTGAAACTGACATCAGGTTGAACTTAAAAGTAGGCACACAGAGAACATCTTTAAGAGAATCACCTCCTGATAGTGAATAATTTCCAGTGTGACTGATTTTAGCAGATTCTCCAGTAGGTAACTGTACACTCCCTGCATTACCTATTTACCTACTATACCATCATGCACTAATATATGTTTATTCCCAGTTATATAATTAGATGCTCCAGAGTCTACTATCTAACTAGTGTGTAAGTCTGTGAAACACTTACCTGTCATGTTGGCACTAGCTTCAGACATTGGAGCCTTGTCCCTCATTTTCTTCCATAAAGCATATTCCTTGTATTGATCTTCAGAGACTATCTTTGCCCTTCCTGCTGAACATTAACAAGGTTAGCTTGTGAACATTTTTCCCTTTAAGTTTGTAATCAGCAGGATATCTTATCAGCTGGTAGTATTTCCCAATTAAGTGCCCTCTCTTTCCACAGTGATCACACTTCATTAATTTGAAACAGTCTTCCCTCAAATGTCCTTTCATGTGACAAAAATCGCAAACAAAGTTCCTATTCTTCTTCTTATATCCTGGTTTTTTTAAGTGAAAAAAACAGCTGATCCAGCTTCATGTGAAGTGGATGAATTGATAGCAGCTAGTTTTTGACTTTCATCCCGCAAAATTAAGGCATATGCCTGGTTAACACTCAACATTTTCGACTTCAAGAGAATTTGGCTTCGAGCCTGATTGTAACTATCATTCAGACCCATCAGGAATTGTAGCAGCCTTTGGTATTGAAGCTGAGCAAGGTACTCCTTCGATTTCTCACAATTGCATGCAGGAGGAGGCATCATCGAATCATACTCATCCCATAGATCCTTGAGCTTACAATAGAAAACAGAGACAGGATGTGTCCCCTGTGTTAGTGTGAAGATTTCCTTGTGTAGCGCATACAGCCTTGATCCATTGATCTTGTTAAACTTTTCTTCAAGTTCCTTCCAGATCAGATGCGCATCTGATCGAAATAGAATACCACTCAGTAGATCGCGACTAACATTGCCCGTCAACCACGAGACAACAATAGCATTACAACGATCCCAAAGATGTTCAAAAGCAGATCCATATGTCGATCTAGCGATCGATTCATCAACGAAACCCAATTTGTTTTTTCCTATAAGTGCGATCTTCATTGCTCGAGTCCACAACATGTGGTTCTCTCTTCCAACAAGTTGTATCCCTACTGGCAATGAACCTGGTCCATCAGACGCACTTAGATACAAAGGATGATGATAATCAATAAGTGCTACAGATCCTGATCCAGCCGCTGGATCTGTTGCTGAATTGATTCCATCTGCCATGGATGAAGTCGGCATCAATGGTGAATTGTTAGTTTCAGACGTAAACTGAGCTCAAAATGGCCTCTGATACCATATCAAAGTAATGAAGAAGAAGACAGAGAGAGTAATTTGTGGAAGCTTTTCTCAATTGATTCAATTCAATATACATGTACAAGTATCTGTTTATATAGATCCACTAATTGATGAGTTAAGTTGTCAGCTAAGATTCTAACTAACTTGAAATATAAAAAACTAACATCAGCTAACTAACTATTTAACCAATTATTAATTAACTGAATAAAGGGAGTTGTGCATTTAGTCAATTCCTCAACACAATGCCAAAAAAAAAAAAGAAAAAAAAATCATATCAAACATCCATTAGAGAAGTTGAACAAGGAAAAAGGTGCAATAGTTTCATTTAATAACAATATGAAATACACAAATTATTTTATGATATTCTTTAAAATTCCTAACCATTTGAAAAAATTACAAAAATCTTTATTCTCCCTTATTCTCGGATAAATCACATTATGCGGATACATCACTTTAGTGATATATCGGGACGTTGAATGATGTATTTGAAACGACACGTGATGTATTGGGATGTTTGGCGATGTATTTGAAGCTGGAACGCAATGTGTCGGAACGTTTTGGGATGTAATCGGATTCCTCCAAATTTAGGGAATTCTTGAAATTGGAAAAGAATAGTAATACGATGTCATTAACTCGTAACACTACGAGATTTGTGTAAATTTCCAAAAAATATTTAGTTTTGCTGGGCTTCATATATTATGGATTGGTACATGGCGTTAAACACGTTCTATTATGACAAAGTAAAAGATATATTTATAAAGTAGATTATAATAAAAAAAATTAAGTATTGAATAATTTTTTAAAATACATGTATATAATGTCGAGTTAATTTAATTCATTTTATCATATCAAATCAATTATGGTTTCGTTCTCTCAATACCAAATCACTAGTTAGATTATTCCTTTTTTTTATTTGTTAGTTTGGTGCGTTATTAAATTAAAATTAAGAATTAAAGTTAGACAAAACAATTCTCAATCATATCATATATTTATATAAAAGAGAACCTAGGCCCGCCTACGTGGCGCCATCACAAGCTATAATTTCCTTTTAAATTTATTTATTTCCAAAAATAGCCTTCCCCTTTCATGAAAAAATGTAACTTGTATAAAAAGTTGTGACTTTTATGAAGAATAACGACTTTTATGTAGACTTACCAAAAAATAGTCACCCCCTTTCATGAAGTGATGTAACTTCTATAAAAGTTGTGACTTTTATGAATAGCTACGACTTTTATGACAAGTTATGACTTTTATGGAAAAATGTGACTTTTATGAAAGGTTCTGACCTTTCCGAAGGGTTGTAACTTTTCCAAAGAGTTCTGACATTTCTGATAAGCACAATAAGAATTTGTTCACACTATCTTTTGTTGTCTATAAATATAGGGATTTCCTCTCATTTCAAATCAACGAAAAATTCTGAACTTTTTCTTCTTCCTTCTTATGCACAATTAAATATTCGAGTACTTTGCTCCTGTTGAGTGGCTCACTGACACCATTACTTGTGAATAAAATCGTTTCATCCTAAGAGGTTCTATTCCATTAAACATCGGGTACTAGAGGAGAATAATTTTCTTAAGGGGACACTGTGCATTGAGTGAACTCAATTTTTTCCTTTCTCTTTCATTCTATTGTTATGGATCTTGATTTTATTTTTACAGTCATTAATTTATGCTTATGATATTAATGGTTGTTTTAGTACATGTTTTAAACTTTGTTGTTTATGTTTCTGCAAAGTTATTGTTATAAGTATTTGTTATTACATATAAATATTATTTATTAGAAAATATAATATCTCATGTGAATGTTCATCTAATTTCCCAAAAATATCAAATAGTAACACTTCTTGGAGGCAAAAGGATAAATTACAAAATCAAATAAAGATGATTGATTGAAGGATAAATGATGAGATGTTATAATTATTATTTTCCTTTACATTATTAATGTACGTTACTACGTATGTAAGGTAATATAGTGTTTTAGTTTTAACGACCGATATATTATAAGTATTATTTTATAAATTCTGTGATATTAAATTTCAGTGCGAAGCGCGGATAATTTTACTAGTATATATATATATATATATATATATATATATATATAAGAGAAC
>JAJOOH010002834.1:0-82475 GCA_029582605.1 Solanum gracilifrons
GTTTTTAAAAAATGTTTTCAATTTCAAAAATTATTTTCTACTCTAGTAAAAATAAAAGATATTTCTCAAAAATATTTTTCATTCATAAATCAAACACTTAAAATCTTTTTCGGAAAATATTTTCTAATCACCAACCAAACATGAGAAAATAAGTCAAAAATCAACTTGTTTTCCAAGAAAACATTTTCCTTCATACCAAACACACCATAAAAGACTCCTAACCCTACCCCTTTTCCATCTTCTTCCGTCTCCCCTCTCTCTAGCGCCGCAAGACCCTTTTGGGCCCTCGCTATTTGCTCCGACGAGAGCAGCCGTCAGACAGTCCGGCGACGCCCTTTCCCTCCTCTTTCTCCCCCGTCTCCTTCTTCCCCCCTCTCTTCTTTTCTCTTTTCCAGCAAACAGCACCAGCAGCACCAACGAGAACAGCTCCGGCCAGTAACGATGCTGCTCCAAGCAGCGAGCACCGGCACCTCTCCTTCTCCCTCCCCTCGCGAACTCCAGCAGCAACGGAGAAACGGCGAGGCCAGCAGCAATGCCAGCAGCTCCAGCTAGCGACGACGACAGCAACATCAGCTCCAGCGCCTCCCCCTCCGTTTTTCTCTTCTCTTTTGAGCAAGCAATCAATAGCCACCGGCGAAACAACAATCAACAACTTCAGCAGTAACCCTGGCAAAGCAAATAAAGAAACAAGAGTTCCGGTCAAGTTAAAATACTAGACGGATCTTTTCACATCCGTCCCGATTTGTTTTCTCGTTCAATTTACCATTTAAATTTCTTAGTGGGTTAGTGAAAAATTATGTCCTCTTATAGCTTAATTGCTAGAAAGCGTCTTTTGAGCATGATTTCAAGGTTGGTCATGTTTTAGCTTATTTAAAATGTCGTTATAGGTAATTGGATCTAATGTTTCCACCTAGATTTTCAATACCTCGCTATTTGGCTGATGACTTTAGGCCTGGTAATGGATGTTAGTATACCTTAAGTGTTTGTTGTTTAAAACTTCAATTGTTGACTTAATATTTTGTCCCCGTAGTCTGTCCCTAAAATATTCATTTTCCTTAAGAGATCAAAAGCTTGATTTATTCCGAGGATCAAAAGCTTGATTTATTCTGTGATTTTGAGATTAATCAAGTGAACCTTGATAAAGGTTAATCTAATTGCACCTGATTTATTCCTTAACTAACTCACTGGTGATAATTTTCTGATTATGACTAGCTTGGAAATAAGCATACACCTTGTGCTAATTGATTGTAAATCGATTTATTTCCCTATTTTTGTTTAGAATCTGCTTAATTTTATTTGTTTTGACGAGGTAAAAGATACGAAAACTTAGCATGAGAAGGAATAAGAATTGGCTGTAAGTACTTCTTTTCCTTTTATATAATTATTTCTCTTGCTTGATTGTATAAATATTGATTGTATATCGGTTGTTTAAATTAATTTTCCTTTTCCTTAATTATGGCGACAGATTCTTACTCGGTTTATATTTGGTAATGATTTGTTTGATTTAGGTAAAAAAATAAAAAAAAATAAAAAAAATCAGCACAATTAAATTAGTTCACAAATTTTAAGCTCCTCTTGTTTAAGGAAAATAATAAAGATTGCTAAAATATTCTCTTCCCTTTTCTGCACGGCTCCTTTCTACTATATAATCAGACTCTCCCCTCATCTCTAGACATTCACACATTGCTCTCACATTGCTCATACATGAATACTAAAAAATATATATTGCTCCCTACTCTTTAAAAGAATTAAGATTCCGGTAAACATTCTAAGTGTTGCTTTACTCGGTTTTGCTGTGTACGGGTCTATTCGAATTAAGTTCGTCTGCACTGCTGATAATTATATTCTGCATAACCGGTTAGTTCTATTCCACTAGTTTATTTTCGTTTTACATATGTTATTTGGAATGCTGTATATGAATAAAAAATAAAAGGGAAGCATCTGGGTTAGTTCTCTTCTCCCTTTTTATATGTGATGTATGTGCATGATGTCATATTCGGTGTTTGCCACTTATTTGAGTAATTCGATGCTTGAGTTAAGACTCCATTAAAACGATTAATGTTAAGTACCCCTTCTATTATATTTGTGTTGTATTGCTTTCTTTTGTTTAGCAGGGGTTTTGAACATTGAGTTCAAGTGTTGAAGAGCCGCCTGAGATGGATTTTCTGGACAAAATTTAGTTTTACTTATTATAGTTGTTTTGCTTCAATTTTATTTTGGTATTGTAATAGTTGTATAACACTAACTCTCTCCTATATATGAAATAATTTGGGGATCGTCTAAGGGGGGGAGGGATTTATATGCTACTTGTTTATTTATTTTTTATCGTAACTTATTTGTGTTTGAAAGCATGCTTATAGGATTGTGATTTGTTTGATAGGCCGTATTTTAACAACTCCGTTTTAAATCTAACTAAAATAAAGCAAAGTATGTTATTGTCATTAATCATCTATTTAATCATTTAATTAGTTTAAAAGTGGATTGTGTTTTAATTGCTTATTATAGTGTGTTATGGGATTAGCATTAACCACCTTCATACTTCTTGTTTCATATAATTCAACTAAAGCTCCCATTATATAATAAATGAATAAATTTTTGCCATAATATGTTTTTATATTATTTTGTCATCTTATATACCATGCCTATAGGATCCAAATAATTTCAATATGTTTTGGGCTTAGAAATTATGCATATAGGTTTAAACTTGTTACATATTAGATAAATAGCATGCCCATAGGGTTAATAATTTGTTTAAATGAATTAGATATCATGCCTATAGGTTTGATAATATTTTCAGCGTATTTGCACTTAGAAATCATGCCTATAGGTACTATATAGTATTAGGACTGTTCGACCACCTAGATATCATGTTCCTAGGTATTATTAATTAATTTACAGCATGCTAATGACTGAAATAATATAACATAAATTTGCCACTGATTTCAGCATGTTAAACAGTTGAATAATATTCAGTTATAATTATTTCTTTAAATACTGCAACATTACTATTTCTGCTACCTAACATAAATTTAACGAATTTGCTACAACATGTTTTAATCTTAAAATCTGCTACTGTTTTAAAAAGTAATTTTCTGCATTTTGCTATGGGTTTATCCTAATTAAAATCGGGTACTAATTATTTTTCGCATTTAAACACCGACTGTCACTTAAAATAACTTCACATAATAGTCTAATCTGCTACTGCATTAATATGCTATCTTTTATGTATAATTTGTCACTTTAAATTTGTTGTCCTAATAAAATTCTCCCCAAAATATTTTAGTTTTCTGCATTATGAATAATTGTCTTGCCACTATCAATCAACTAATAATTAAATAATTCCTGCATGCTTTATTAATAAAAATAAATAAACTTTGCATTTTGTCTTAACTATGTTAAATTATTTATCATTATTATGAAGCATGTTTACGTGTTTGTATGCCACACACTTAGCATGCGACCTTTTCACTCTATTTGTGTTTGCCAACATGTGAATTAAAATCTAGAGGTCAATATGAAACTTATGTGTTAAATGCTCGTCCAAATTGTTTGACTTGGTGTCTAGGTAGGCCTATTAGGAGTTTATCTCAGTTTAAATCCTCCCTAATAGTAGTTCAATGCCTCTTGGACCCTAAGCGGGGACGCTAGGCATTTCTTAGAGACGTTATGCATGTGGTGGAGGGGTAGGGGTAGTTAGGCCCTACGGATATGATGACATCGACTCAGGCTTAAAGCGACAAACTTTGGTTTTGTCTGTCCCTACACGAAAACCTATCGAAAAAATAAAGAAAAGTCGAGTGTTGATTAGTAAAGTCCTTCAGAGTCTCCCTTTCCTTCTCCCTTTTTATATGTTTATAATAATTATATTTATTTGGGGTTAATTTAATAAAAATAAAAATTGATTATCCTATTTGATTGTGTAATTTCTGTCTTCTCGCTTATCTTCTATAATTGTTTCGTGTTTAATATATATATTTAATGTTATGTCATCACTTAGCTTTGCATGCTTAATTAAATAATAAATAAATAAATTGATCTTAATTGTTTGATATTAGTTATCACTTAGCAAGCATGTTTAAATAACCAATAAATGAAGTGACCTTAAATGCTACTTGTAACCCCTACATAAATTGCATGAGATACGATCGGGACCCACATTTGTGGACCTCGAGGGATGCCTAACACCTTTCCCTCGAAGTAATTTGAACATTTACCCTGATCTCTTGTTCGTTGACCTTAAGTTAGAATTAGTTAGGTTAGATAGATGCCCTAACACGCCTCAATTCGTTAGGTGGCGACTCTCCAATCCAACCCAAAAGCCCAAAAGAGTTGTTAGGTCGTGCACCAAAACCCGTTTTGCAAAAAATGGGGCGCGACAACGATCTTTGCTCCCGTAACTTTAGTCGTTTCTTACGCTATTCATTCCACGTCGAGCTTTAATCTTATCTATTCAAGATGATATCGCCTATGTGTGAATCTCATACCGTTGTTTCAATTTTAGGAACTTTGTTCATTCCTAAATTTAGAACTATACACAGTCTGGATCTCGTAATATCAGAGATATGTAGGCGACTTAAAACCAAAGTCTCAACTATACCATTTTTCTCAACCATACGTCATTTCAATTGATCCCATTAACATCTTTTCGTTAGTCGGACAAAATTAACTACTTAGTCAACATTGTTTGCCCGATAATTCATCCTTCATTCTCAAGCAAACAAGGGGCAATTGTATATATCCAATTTTGACCGACCTATAACCCTATATAAATTGCTATTTGATTAAATACATATTTAAAACCTATTTCTTTTATTGCGTGTTTAAAGTTTAAATTATTTTTGGCTAAATAATTATATATTTTAGTATTCGTAATTTACAAATATTATTATTATTATTATTATTTTATTTATCGATAATTAAAGTTTGAAATGATTATTTTACGTATTTATTTAAACACTTAAAATATTTAAGTGTGTTTATTTTTATATAAATCATTTAATATGTGTAGTATTTTATTAATTAAGTAGCAATTTTCCTCTCAAAAATGATCTATGAGTTTTGTGATCCTATGAGTATTGTTGTTTATGATTCTTTGTAATCCCTAAGCTTATGCATCTTAGTTCTTGTTAAAAGGTCACATGTTTACATCTGTTTGAATGAAATCTGCTTCTTCCCTTGACCACTCTCCATGAAATCATTTCTAAACGGCTTTAAATCTTCTACAAATACTTGTGAATTCTTTGTTAATTATTGATGTGTAAATTCATTGATTATCCCTATAATTAATTCTGTTGACTCATTTTAAATTGGGTTGATTTATTAACTTAAGCTTCTAGAGAAAATTAATTAGGTGTGTTTCTTACATTGCTGGATCAGCGTAATTTACTCGAACTTTTTTTTGATTTATTGTGACAACTTAATTGATAGATTATTGATTATATAATTTTAGTAAATTTGCTGGTCTTCTATCCTTAATTGTGTCTTACTGTCTTTTTTATTGTATGTATGTGATTCCTATGAGGTAAAATAGCATGATTATTTTTGTCTTATTTAGTTTCGGTCAGATTTTTACATGTTTTTTTAATGATAGTATTGATACATGATTGAGGGATGATACATTTCTTTCCTTTAACATAACTATTTTCTAATTGTCTGATTGTATATATTATTATTTTATTAATTGATATTCTTTACCTTAATTTAGTTGTGCAGATTCTTACTAATATTATAATATTTATATGGACGGTTTGAAATACTTTATCTGTGTTTCAATGTATTCATAGAATGTGCTAAAATAAATGTATTTAATGCCATGTATAAATGAAATTTAACCAAAAAAAAAATTTGATTTGATAAAACTGAAACAATAATTTGTTTATATTCAATGGACAGTGGAAAAAACTGCAGTGATAATCAAGACTAAGTAAAATTTAACATAAACAGAAAAAATTTCAAATATTTTAACAAATCAAATTATTAATAAATTAAATTAAAATTGCAAAAAATAAAATATTTTTGAACTATTTAACGAAGAAATTAAAACTTAAAAGTATAAACTTTGAAAATATTATGCCAAAATTGTGTATCAACACCTTTTCCTCCAAACTAAATCTCTAGAATATGGTATCTTTGGCCAAACAAAACAGACTCATCATTTATAGCCAAAACAATAAATTAACCTAATGATGTTATAAAATATTATAGTATGGATGTCCACTACATCAAGAAGTTACTCTCACCCATTATCTCTATTACTTTCCTCCATTATGAAGATAACCATAACCTCCATAACCTCCAACTTTATAACCATTATTCTTGTAACCTTTCACTTCCATAACCTCCTCCAATATATTCATGTTAATGCCATGTTTATGACTAACCTTTTGTATGCCTCTATGTTATACTATAAATAGAGGTATAAGGGTTCATATTGTATACACTTGAAGATTTGGTGAACACTTGAAAGAAAGAAAGTTATATTATATTGTTCCTCTTGTCTTATATTCTTCTTGTCTTCATCTTTATATTATTCTTTTGTTCTTAAGTTTTACAACACGTTATCAGCATGAGTTGCTCATTCTCCGTCAAGAATCAATGGTAAGTATTTCTTGATTTTTATGAATTATCCTAGTAACTTTTCGGTTGCACGGTATACTTCATATCCTATATATTATTTGTACTAACAAAACTTGTTTTGTGGTTATTTTAAAATGGTTAGTAAATTATGATAATCTTCATAACAATGTTGAGAGAGACTATTAAAATGTTTTAATTTATTTTAACTTGGGATTTTATATGGTTCCAACATGTTGTTCTAATTAATTAGTTTTGTTCATTTTTACTCAATTTTAAGTCAAATCAAATTATATTTATGGTATTCAATATTTATTTTTTGGTAATGCATTTGGTTTATTAAGACATTGATTGAGGGTAAGACGGTGAATTCAAGTTTCACCGCACCAAGGGGGTAAGACATCGAGTAAAGTCTCGGTGCACCATGATAATAAGAAGTTGGGTTCAAGTCCCATTGATTTATGACCAAAGGCGTCTTTATATGGGTAAGACATTGGGTTTAAGTCCTAATGCACTATAGTGATGACATGATGATGACTAACATAAAGTTATATACTTTTGATTGAAAGTCATGAAATTTGCCCAATTAATTTGCTCCATTCTCTTATGTGAATGTGGTAGCAGTGCATAATATGTCTGAAAAATACAAGTGGTTGAATGTATGAATATGGGTGTGGTAAAATGTTAATGGTCATCATTGTGGTAATTAAAAGGAAGAACATTATGGGTTCTTAGATGGTCCTTCAAATGTAAAGGTAATTTTGTCCATCAAAGTGGTATGAAAGGTTATTGGGCACATTGTCTCTTAATGTGGTCCTTCAAATGTGAATGTAATTTTTATCCATCAAAGTGGTATGAAAAGATATTGGGCACATTGTTGTTGATGCAAGCCAATTTGAAAAGTTTTGTAAATCCTCCATCAAAATAAAGGAATACAAAGTGGTCGTACATTTGGTACATTTGACCTCTTAAAGTGATGTTGAGGTGAGTCACATAATTTTGATAATGCCAAAGCATGACAATGAGTTTCGAATAAAAACTTATGGAGCATGCACAAATGGTTATGGTTCATTTCTTGAAGAAAATGTGACTTGCGTTCGTATGGATAAGGACATGTTCATGTATGGTTGGATAAATGTCATATCTCACCTCTACGGGAGGTTTGAGATATCGAAAAAAATATATTTTGACATAAATGATCATTTTGGTCATATACTTTGAGTACTATACAAATATTGTGGTATGTTTTATTATGAACTATTAGAGGACAAAAGAAAGAAATAATTATTTTCTATAAAGGTTGTGGTCATGACCAAAATAAATGTTGTTGTGTGGCAACACAAATTTGTCGTTGGTTGTCAAGAAATAAGTCTTGCATGTAATAATTTTAACCATGACAATAATTATAATTTTCTCCTTGAAGGAGATGGTCACCATAAGAATGGTGTTGTGAAATTTGTGGCAGTACACAAACTTAATTAAGAGTTTCGGAAGAACTAATTTGTTACTATCCAAAAATGAAAATAGTTCATAATATTGAGGTTGTAGTAGGTCTCAAAAGAAACTTTTTAAGTTTCGGAGGAATTGAAAAAAAAATATTATATTGAGACTGTAAATTATTGAAAGATTAAATATGTTCAGATTACTACAATCAAAGAGGGTTATGAATATTTACATAAAAGGTTACCCGCCTTTCGCTTGTTTGTTGTATACAAATATAAGCATGATGATGGAATCGCATGCAAAAGTAAACTAGAAGTTTACTAGAATAAACATCGGTTGACATAACCGGTTGACCATTTCGATTCAAATGTGATGCAAAAGAATTGAGAATTCATGGGGTTATATGTTGAAGAAATAAAAGATTCTTCAAGAATTCTCATGTGTTGCTTGTTCTCATTATAAAATGATCATTGTACCAGCAAAGGTTGGGATTGAATCCCCTGAAATTTGAAACATATAAAAAGGTGAATATAGGCCCGTTCACCTGCCGTGTGGACCGCTTACTTTATGATTTAATAGATGCATCTATGGTATGGTCACACGTGCATTTGTATCAACTTACAAATTGATATTTGTAAGGTTGTTTGCTCGAATTGTTAAATTAAGAGCACAGTTCCAAACTATAAAATTATGTTGATAATGTTGGTTGGTTTAGCAGAAATTGTATGCCTCCAATTATAGCTAGACCAATGATTATGAGAACAAATCTCTCAAATAAAATTTGATATGAAATGAGTTTATTTAACGTGTATGCATCAAGCCAACAAGGTTCTCTCATCACAATTGGTTCAGAGTCAGGAATCAAATAATTTCCATCTAAAAATTTGATGTGTGCGCATATGATTTTATTGCTCCATCACGCATAAAGATGGATTCCCAAATGAGGTTGGGGGTGAATGTTAGATTTTCTAACATTAGGGGGAGATATGTTTAGCAGCTGAAATTATGTGTGGGGTGAATTATCTAGATCCTCGTTAAAAAAATGTGAACTTGAAGTTCAAGAGATAATTCATTTGCAAAATGTTGCAAATAATTTGCCAGATGTATTTGCTGACCTAATATTTTAATTAAGCTGCAAATGCTCCAATAAATAGTCCTTGAAGGACAGAGTCTATGGTATGCTAGAAGCGTGATAGACCAATCTATTCCAAATGTAAAACTCCTTGAGGAAGGAGAGGAGCAAATTATTAAAATGGTCATGATAATGAGGTAAGTGCTTTGAAAGAACACTATGACATAACACTTCATAAAACCTTGGTAAAGGCTCAAGTACCTGAAAATGATGAAAAATGAAGAGATCTAGATAAGTTATGTCGTATTGGAATCGAGTCAAATGACCGTCGACGGTATCTTTGTTATGAAGTAACACTCAATGCTATAAGTGGTTACGAGGATCTTAAATTCGAATCTGTCATATAATGCAGACAAATAAATGATTGGCCAAATAAAATGCACTATTCAAGTATATTTTGTTTCACTTAGAAAAGTGATGTTTTTGAATTTATAGTTCATAGATCAAAATATATGTCAGTGGGATACAAATGAATCATTGTATGAACGTATAACCGTAAGATATAAAGTATGGTTTGTGCCTCGGGGCATAAAGGGTTTTCGTACAAATCCTGACAGTATTAAATGGAGATATATTCTCCAATGGTGGATGCAATGTAACTTGTTTCAGTCTGGCAATAGATGAAATACTTGAATATGTATAATGCATGATTATTATGTCTAACTAGACAATGAAGGTTATATGAAAATCCTTGAAGGATTTAAAAAGTCTTAAAGTAATTCCATTGAGTACCTAATGATTTTGAGACTGCTTAACACAGAGAAATAATCTTTTTGATCTCATGAAAATGATTTAAAATGTCATGTATTAGTGCAATTGGTGTACTTATAAATTGTTGGTTATGCAAATGCTAGAAGATTATTTGATATACATAACGAAAATTATGTGAAATGATTGTCATATTATCATTCAAGTTATGACAAGAAACTAACAAAGAAAGTGACTCAACACATAGAAAATGTGTTCTTTGAGAAGAAAATACGAGCAACGTATAAAATTGAAATGATCAATCTCTGAGTTAGAAATGATTTGATTATGTAGATGCAGAATATTATTTGATCTACATAAAGCTCGATCGCAAATGAGCTATTTGTTTACATATGGAGGCACAACAATATCTTGGCATTCAAAGAATCACATTAGCAACCACTACTTCAAATCATGCAGAAATAATATTGATCTATGAATTAAGTCGGGAGTGTGTTTGATTGGAATCATGATTTATCATATTCAGAAAATATGTTATTTTCTTTTGAAAAGGATATTCCGGCCACCATATACGAAAATAATATATAGCTCAATTGAAGGGAGGATACAATCAAAGGAGATCGGACAAAACATATTTCACCAAAAGTCTTTTTCACACACGATCTTCTACAAAATGGTGAGACAGACGTACAAAGACCAATTCAAGTGATAATCTTGTAAACTTATTCACTAAGGATTGTCAACATCAATATTTGAGAAGTTGTGATATAAGATTGGAAAGCATCGTCTTCGAGATATCAAGTAAAATTTTTATCAGGGGGAGAAAAAATACGCGTTGTACTCTTTTCCTTAACCATGGTTTTATCCCAATTAAGTTTTCCTGGTAAGGTTTTTAACGAGGCAACATTCAAAGCGTATTAAAAGATATGTGTACTCTTTTTCCTTCACTAGGATTTTTTTCCCACAAGGTTTTTTCCTAGTAAGGTTTTAACGAGGCATATAATCTATGGACATCCAAGGGGGAGTGTTATAAAATATTATAGTGTGGATGTCCACTACACCAAGAAGTTACTCTCACCCATTATCTCCATTACTTTCCTCCATTATGAAGATAACCATAACCTCCATAACCTCCAACTTTATAACCATTATTCTTGTAACGATTCACTTCCATAACCTCCTCCATTATATTCATGTTAATGTCATGTTTATGACTAATCTTTTGTATGCCTCTATGTTACACTATAAATAGAGGCATAAGGATTCATATTGTATACACTTGAAGATTTGGTGAACACTTGAAAAAAAGAAAGTTGTCTTATATTGTTCCTCTTGTCTTATATTTTTCTTGTCTTCATCTTTATATTATTCTTTTGTTCTTAAGTTTTACAACAAATGAATTTTTTAAATTAAATTCATATTTATTAAACTTAAATATTTAATATAAATATATTAGATAATAATATTTATTTAAACTATTATATCTTAAATTTAATATAATTCACATTTTCTTTTAATAAAATTTAGTTGTCCAAACTAACAATTTTCTTTTAAAATTAAATAAAAACAAAAGGTAGATATAAACTAGAATGAAGACTAGTTTTTCAATGATACATTTCCCCCCAAATAGGGCCACAACAGAGTCCATTAAAAAAATTTGCTATTAAAAAAGAAAGAAGAGAAATTAGCAGTGTCATAACTAAGAGCCCGTTTGGATTGACTTAAAATTTGGTCAAATCTATTTTTAAGTCAGTTTTTGACTTTGTTTGGCAAATATAAAAATGACTTAAAATAAGTCGAAAATGACTTAAAATAAGTTACGAAGTGTTTGACAAAGTAAAAAATGACTTAAAATAAGTCAGAAACCAAAAGTAGGTCTCCTTTTACTTTTTATTTTCTGACTTAAAAGTCATTTCAGTTTGATTTTTTATTTTTGACTTAAAAGTTACTTTTTTAAGCCAATTCAAACGGACTCTAAGTGTTTGAGAGCCCGGGTTAAAGACAAATTCGTTTCCTTTTTTGCTTCCTAGGTTTTACTTCTTAAAATCTCAATTTGAATTTAGCAGACCTATTAGTATATAAATGAATCTTTTATCTTTTGTATTAATTTTTTATGTTTACTTGTGTTGGATTGAAAGAACCGTATCAATCATCATCCAAACTGACGCCATTTGATTTCAACAGACTGAACAAGGTCTAAATCTTTATCGTATATTTATAATAAATTTTTAAGTTAGGTTTTGCTAGTAACTAGATGTGAAATCCAAAGAAGAAACCCGGAGGGGCTCATTGGAATATGTGGTCTATATATATATATATATTCTGAAAATACATGGTAACTAATCATAATTTAATAATTAATATTTTTTTTTTCTTCAGTTGACAATATAATATTTCTTGTACTCCCTCTCATCCCATATTATAAGTCACCCCTTTCTAAATATAGTTGGACCACAATCTATGTCATTTTATAAAATTTATGCATAAATTACCATACGAGAGAGAGTTGCTCGGATGGTAAGCACCCCTCACTTTCAACCTGAAGGTTGCGAGTTCGAGTCACCAAAAGGGGTGGGAGCTCCTTGGGAGGGAAAAAAATAAAAATAAAAAAATGCATAAATTACTGCATATTTTTCCCATTTTACCCTTGATTGATTAATTAATTAATCTTGAAAATGTATTTACTTTGACTAACCTAGGAAATCTACAAGTAATTAATTTCATTGGGAGAGTACTTCATTCATTAATTAACTACTTTCTTTATTCACGAAGATGACATTTCAAAAAGTTCAAAGGATGTAAAAATAGAAGACGCAACCAAAACATGTGAAGGCAAAATCAAGATCTAAATAAAGGATTTGTCGAACTAGAACTAAAATTCATTTGTCGTCTAATTTCATTATCAGTCTAATTTCATTATCAATAACATCGATTCAGCAAGAAAATTTAGATCAATTTGAAGTAATGAAATTTGAATATTTTGTGATGTTGTCATGTTTGCTTTAAGAATTTATATATAAAAAAACATTTTACACAAAATATATAGGAAAATTGAGGTGGGAAAAACTTGATTTTAAATTTTTTTTGGATCAATTGGTAAAAAATTTTGGCTCCAAAAAGTAAAATTTAAATAGTCATCCAAATGCATTTATATTTTTGAAATCTAACATTATCATTTATTACAAAGTTGTTATAAGCAAACATTAAATAAGGGCATAAGAGTAAAATTACCTTATTTCTTAATGCAAGTGCAAATAGAAAATGTGACTTATAATATGGGACGGAGGGAGTAATGTTTTATTGACACAAATTTACATATACAAATTATTGTACGTTATATAACACTACAAATATTTAAATTTTATGGAAGGTCTTTTTGATTATTGTTTTGAACTTTTTTTCCAATTGAGTCAATTGTAACATAAACTATCAAATTTTTTCTAAAAGTGTTTAAAAAGAAAATTAATATTTCAGTTGATTGAATATGTCAATTAGAATATCATTTGTTTACTATAAGATTTCGTATTTCTTTTAGTTACAAAAATAGATTTAAATAACTAATATTGTAGTGATTGTTATCTCCTTGAAAATATTTTTTTGTAATCTAATTAGTTTGACCTTGAAATGGGTAAGAAGACATCTCAAAAAGAAATGAAGAATTGAAGTGAATTAGACAAATTAAGAATTAAAAGTAACTACAGATTTTTAATTATTTAGGAATATTGAATTATAATTATTTTTTAGAAAATAATAAATTTTGAAAACATGTGCATAATTATTAGTAAAAAATGATTGTCAATAAACCCTATTTAGTACAAGGAGGTTGAGCCAGGGTTATTGCAGACTTCATTCTGCCATTGCTTCTTAATATGGTGCTTCTCACAATTAACATTTTACATCGCCTTCATCAGATTTGTTTGGTTTGTCTGTTTTTATGTGTTTGAGCGAACTGAATTTGGGGATTTTTGCTTTGTGATTTTGAACAAACCTTCAACTTTATTTATTTATAGGACCTTTTTTCTGCTGTGTTGGTTGAATTCAGTGTTTTTACCAACCGAGATAGTTTGAAATTCTTACATTATGATCATACAATCAATTGATTGACTGAAAGAGTTTGAATTGAACTCCATGGAAGAGCATCTGAATGTTTATGTATTATATTATCTTGTAGGTAAATTATTTTGTTGTGTTGATGAATGCAATCTGAGTGACCACAAAGTTCAATTCTTCTCGATCTACAGAAAAGTCGAACAGCGGTATGGATGATTTGCCGACTTTCAATGCTGAGAATATGCAAAACAACATGAAAGTTATTCTGTACAGGTTGGTTTTAGTTTGACACCATATTTAGGTGGAGTGAAATTATCGTTCCTTGCTGTTTCTTGATGATTTTGTCTAGTAATAATTTAGCTGATATTTTTATAAAGTCTCGATGTAAATTGATACAGACTGTCGATGTGAATTTCATCCTCAGTCATGTGAGACTGATTGTTACTCGATTACAGGAATTCCCAATGAATTAGAGGATCGAGTTACTGTTTCAGGAGTAACCTTGAGAATACAGTTGAAGAAGAAGAGAGTTTAGGAAGAGAGAAGAATTCTGTATTTCCATATATGATTGTACAATGAGTTGATTACAAGCTATATATTAATTGACTAGCCAAGATATACAACTATTGATTCAGTAATCTAACAGAAATCAGTTAGAACTGCCTAACTGCTTTCACTGTAGCTGTCTAACATAATTAACTACTTTCCGGAAGCCTAAATCTAACTCTAACTCCTTAATTGTGTATCAGTACTCCCTCCTAGTAAAAAATCCTTGTCCTCAAGGATCAAACAAGGGAAATCTTGTCTTCAAAACAGTTGCAAACTCCCAGGTAGCTCTGCAGGTAGTCCAAGCCACTTAACCAACAATTGAGCCACAACCTTGTTTCCCCTCTTAACAATTGTCCTTTGCAACACCATCTCAGGGTCAGGACAATGAGGATTGGTCAAATCAATAGTAGGAGGATGAGATATCTGAGAAGGCACTTCATAGCATCTCCTTAACAATGACACATGAATCGTAGGATGTACTTTGACAGAAGTAGGCAACTAGAGAGTGTAAGCTACTGGACCAACTCTTCTGGAATGGGCCATATACATGGCAACTAACTTGTGGGACAAATGGTTAGAAATTGTGGCTTGCTTGTAAGGCTGAACTTTGAAATACACCCAATCCCCTACATCAAAATGTCTATCACTTCTATGAGAGTCAGCTTGTTGATTCATTCTGAGCTGAGCCCTCCTTAAGTGATGTTTTAGTTGAAGTCTAAGCTCTTTATTTACCAATGTACCATCAACTTCAGCAGAAGCTGATTCACCTAGTAGATAAGAGAGTGCAATGTGGGAGGTCTACCATATAGAGCTTCATAAGGAGTTGTCTGAATTGTTGAATGATGACATGTATAATACCAACACTCAGCCCTTGGTAAGTAAGAAAACCAATTGGAAGCATCATCATTGCAATAACACCTCAGGTAGGTCTCTAGGCATCTTTTGAGTACCTCAGTTTGGCCATCGCACTAAGGGTGATATACTGAAGAAGTATGCAAGAGAACTTCTTGCAATGTAAAATGTAAAAAGTTCCTGCCAAAAGGAACTCAAGAAGACAACATCTCTATCACTAGTAATAGCATTAGGCAATACATGCAGTCTAACAATTGTGTCCAAAAACACCTTAGCAACTAATTGAGCTGTATAAGGGTGTTTGAGTGGAAGGAAATGGCCATATTTACTGAGTCTATCCACTACCACCAAGATTACTTCATAACCCTGTGACTTAGGTAGACCATCAATAAAATCCATTTGAGACCAAACTATGTCAGAAATTGGCAATGGTTGTAGGAGGCCAGGGTAAGCAGCTAAGTTTGATTTGTTTCTCTGGCACACATCACACTTTTGTATAAATTCCTTCACCTCCTTTCTCATTTTTTTCCAATAGAACAATGTCAGTAGTCTTTTGAGAGTAGCTTCAACACCTGAATGACCCCCATGTGGACTAGCATGTCATAAAGTCGTAATGTCAGTCCTTAAACTTTGCACTTTTCCAATGACCAGTTTTCCCTTTCTCTGCAATTGACCTTGCATCCAAGTGAAATGCCTGAGTATTAGGGTTTGCTTGTAATATTTCAATAGCCTGAAAAAGACCAGTTTGGTAGGAGAAATGACTAGAGCCAATAAGTCAGCCCAGTGACTTTTGAATGTGCATCTGCCACTTAGTTCTCAAGTCCTCCTTTTTACTCAATAGTGTAATCAAATGGTATAAGTTTTTGGTATGTCTTCTACTGCCATTCTCAGTTGGTGATAACCTGATCTCACGTCAATTTTAGAATAAATTTTACATCCTCCAAGCTCATCTAATAAATCCTCTTTAATAGGTATAGGAAATTTATTCTTTACAATGTATTTGTTTAAGTCCCGATAATCCACACACATCCTCCAAGAGCCATCTTTTTTTCCAACCAAAACCACAAGGGCAGCAAATGAGCTACAACTAGACTGAATTATCCCTTGATCTAGCATTTGTTGTACTAACCCTTCAATGATATGGCTTCACAGAGGGTACCAGTGTTGTGAAAAACGACAAAAAGCGCGCTTTAAGCGCGAAGTGAGGCGAGGCGCACTCACTATATCTTTATATCTTTATGCTCTGAAGCAAGGCGATGATTAAAAAGCGAGTGCTTCAACTGCTGAAGCGAGAAGCGTGCTTAAAGAAAAGGTGAGAACAAGTGCGCTTAAATGAAAAAAGCACAAATTAGGGGTTTTTTTAATAAAAAATTGTAAGTTTTTAAAATTTTTTTGAAAATATACTGGGCTGCTTCGACTTCTGCGACTTCCAATTATTTCCCTCCGACTGCTGCGAGGTTAGTTCTCTTCTCTTTTCTTCTTCTCTTCCGGCTGCGACTGCTGCGAGGTTGTTGACTGCTGCAGTGCAGTGCAGCTCTGGTTTTTTCTCTTCTTCTCTTTGGTCACTACTATGTTTTTTTTTCTATTTTTGTATTCTGGTTGCTGCTCTGTTCTATCTTTATATTTTTTCCTTACTTTATTTGCTGTTTTGTTACTGAGTTACTCTTCTTTTTTTTGCTTGTAGTAAAGTTATATTTTCTTATTCAATGTCACAAAAAAGGGATCCTGCTTGGGCATATGGAACTCCTATGGGAAGTATCACAAAAGTCAAATGTATCTTTTGTGATGTGACATACAATGGCGGAATATTTCGTCACAAAAAGCATCTTATTGGTGGTTATAGAGATGTAAAAGTATGTCTGAAGGTCCTGGATAGTGTGAAGGAAGAGATCAAAGAGTATTTGTTGAGAAAAAGGAGTTTAAACTCAAATGAACCATGAAGCATCCATGGTTAATCTTGTTGATGATGATGAAATGGATGATGATGAAGTTGAAGTGAATATGCTGATTGGGCCTCCCTCAAAATGTCTAAAGAAGCCTCCAAGTAGTGGGAGTGGGTCATCCACCAATAGCAATGTCAAGGGTCCTATAAATTTCTATTTCTCGCAAAAACCAAATGAAAAGAGAAAAGGTGGACCTATTGATTTAGAGGCTTCTAAGAAGATTTTAAGGGATCATGCTGTATCTGCTTTTGCTAGGTGGATGTATGATGCAGGACTTTCTTTAAATTGTGTTAATTACAACGAGAGTTTTGGTGAATTCATTGTGGCAATAGGACAATATGGCCCTGGAATGAACCCCCCCACCTATCGTGAGGTAAGAGTTCATTTTCTAAAAAAGGTGTAAAATACAAACAAGATTGTAGAAGAATACAAGGTTCAATGGAAAATGCATGGCTGTTCCATTGTGATGGATAAATGGACAACAAGAAATGGGAAATGGTCATTAATGTTTTGGTGAATTCTCCAAGAGGGAGTGTGTTCCTTGAATCTTATGATGGGAGTGACTCTTCTACTGATTATAATAAGATGTTTAACTTGTTTGAGAAGACTATCTTGAAGATAGGCAAGGAAAATGTGGTACAAGTTGTGGCTGATAATGCAAGTGAGAACAAAAAAGCGGGTGACTTGCATTATCAGTCACAACTTGTACCACATTTTTCTTGCCTATCTTCAAGATTGTATTCTCAACAAGTTAAACATCTTATTAGAATCAGTAGAAGAGTTTCTAGCATCATAAGATTCAAGGAACACACTCCCTCTTGGCGAATTCACCAAACATTAATGACCATTTTTCCATTTCTTGTTGTCCATTTATCCATCATAATGGAACAACCATACGTTTTCCATTGAACCTCATGTTCTTCTACAATCTTGTTTGTCTTTTCCACCTCCTTTTTTAGAAAAGGAACTCTTACCTCATGATAGGTGGGGGGCTTCATTCTAGGACCATATTGGCCGATTGCCTCAATGAATTCACCAAAACTCTCGGTGTAATTAACACAATTGAAAGGAAGTCCTGCATCATACATTCAGCTAGCAAAAGTAGATATACCAGGATCCCTTAAAATCTTCCTAGAAGATTCTAAATCAATAGGCCCACATTTTCTATTTTCATTTGGTTTTTGCGAGAAATAGAGATTTATAGGACCCTTGACATTGCTATTGGTGGATGACCCACTCTCACTACTTGAAGACTTCTTTTTGACATTTTGAGGGAGGCCCATTGGCATATTCACTTCAACTTCATCATCATCAAGAACATTAACCATGGATGCTTCATGGTTCATTTGAGTTTTAAACTCATTTTTTTTCTAGCAAATACTCTTTGATCTCTTCCTTCACACTATCCGGGACCTTCGGACATACTTTTACATCTCTATAACCACCAATAAGATGCTTTTTGTGAGGAAATATTCCGCCATTGTATGTCATATCACAAAAGACACATTTGACTTTTGTGTTACTGCCCATAGGAGTTTCATACGCCCAAGTCGGATCCCTTTTTTGTGACATTGAATAAGAAAATACAGCTTACTACAAGCAAAAAAAAAGAAGAGTAACTCGGTAACAAAAAAACTAAGGAAAAAAAATAAAGATAGAACAGAGTAGCAACCAACATACAAAAATAGAAAAAAAAAGAGTAGTAGTCGATCAAAGAGAAGAAGAGAACTAACCTAAAGAGAAGTCGCAACTCGCAGCAGTCGGATGGAAAACAATTGGAAGTCACAGCAGCCCAAGTATATTTTCAGAAATTAAAAAAAACATACAATTTTTAAAAAAAAACCCTAACTAGCTCCTTTTTCATTTAAGCGAGCTTTTTGTTGCCTTTTCTTTATGCCCGCTTCTCACTTCTACTGCTAAAGCTCTTGCTTTTTCAGCAGCGCCTCGCTTCAGAGCATAAAAGCGCAGCGAGTGCGCCTTGCCTCGCTTCGCGCTTTGAGCGCGCTTTTGAGACTGATTACCTGAGATTTTAGCCAACTTCCCAGCTCGTTGTAATCTGGCTCCCAGCGCCTCTATGACAATGCTTCTTCCCTTTGTAATAAAATTCCATTGTGAGCTTACAAAAATTCATTTTGATATCTCCTAAAGTCAACAACTACTAAACACCCAAAACCACTCCACAAGAACTTAGTGGTAATAACAAGAAATCAGTTGAAAACTTAGCACCTTGTAATAACCAAGAAATGGTGCACATTTTGTTTACTTGCATATCATTTCCAATGGCTGCTGCAACCTTTCAGGACGAATAGATCTGATCTGGCACCCTAACTGCTTGACTAGCTCAATCAATGAAGTTGTGTGAACTTCCTGTATCAATTAAGATGTGCAATGTCTTTCCAAGTGGTAACCAATGACCTTCAGTGTCCTCAATCCCAAAGAACCATTCAAGGCATGAATAGAGATTTCTAGTTGCTCCAAGGATTTTCAAGTTCCCGTTCTTGTCCCTCCAATGGCGCATCCAACTCTATTACTGGATCTACCTCCATTCCTTCTTGTTTTTCTATCTCCAGCAGATATAATTGCTTAACGTTCTTGCATTTGTGCCCAAAAACATATTTTTCATCACAAAAATAACAAAGGCCCGTAGCTCTTGTGTCATTCATCTCTTCCATACTCAAGGTCTTCCTATTAACACCTTTGTGTGGCCCTGAGTAACTAGTGCTTGATGTTGGCAATAACCCTTGTTTACTCGGCATTCTCTGATCATTTATCCTCCTAGAGGAATTGAAACTCTGAAGTCCAGTTGGTTGCCTTATCGCAGCAAGATAGGCTTCCTCTAGTCTTGCACTTTTATAAGCCTGAGACAATGATATGAATTGGTTATCTTCACAACAATATTTAATTCATACTTCAACCCTCCAATGAAACAACTAATAGCATTTTCCTATGAAAGCTTCACCCTAGTCAGATGTCTCTCAAACATAGTGTGGTACTCCTTTATGCTCCCCATCTACTTGATCTTTTTTAATCTCCTCCATAGGGTCATCGAAGTCGGTACCAAATCTTTCAACCATGGCCATCACATTCTCGGTCCAAGTTGCAGGTTGTAAGTATTGCTATATCTCATAAAAGAGAGACGCCACTGTATAGCTTCTCCTTCCAGTTGCAAGGCTGAAAGTGATCCCTTCTCTTCATCAGTAACATTTTGCGTAAAAAAAAACTGCTCGATCTTGAACAACCAAGATCTCAAATCCTCTCCAGAAAACCTCAAAACTTCCATTCTCAGCCACCTTGAAAAATTGGAATTATGAGTGTTGTAACTGGTAGGACTCATGGGTCTGTGAATTCTCTCCTCAGAAAGTGTTGCAGCCGAAGGACCGTCCTGTTGCATAGGAGTTGTCTCCCTTCCAGATTCTCGATTGCTGACCAAATGTTCCTTCAATTCCATGACCACTTGATCCAATCTCTTCATGTTTGTAACTTCCCCTGCCGAATTCCCCATTTTTTTTTTTTTTTTGATAACCGAGAAATCCGTCTGTGACCCGCTCTTTGGACCAATCACAACCTTCTAAACTCGGTGGATAATGGCCCCCCCTCTACCCTTCTCCACTTAAATACCGGGCTTCGCTTTGCATGGTGTGGGGCTTGAACCTGCGACCTAAGCCACAAATCCTCCACCTTTTGCCACTTGAGCTAGGCCTTGGGGGCCTGAAGTCCCCATTTCTGTTGGAGAATTATCGGCAGACCTTGTTCGTTTCGCCATTAAAATCCAAGGATAGATGACTCTGATGCCAATGTTACTCGATTACAGGATTTCTCAATGAATTCGAGGATCAAGTTACTGATTCAGGAGTAACCTCGAGAATACAGTTGAAGAAGAAGAAGAATTAAGAGAGAAGAAGATAGTTTAGGAATAGAGAAGAATTCTGTATTTCCATAAATGATAGTACAATGAGTTTGATTACATGCTATATAGTTATTGAATGACTGAAATGTACAGCTATTAATTCACTAATCTAATAGAAATCAGTTATAACTGCCTAACTGCTTTCACTCTAACTGTCTAACAGAATTAACTACTTTCCGGAAGCCTAAATCTAACTCTTACTCCTTAATTGTGTATCACTGAAATTAGCCCAACTGAACAACTGGTTGAAATTAGGGATTATATGCACCTGTAGCTTTAACTCCTTCACTGAGGCATCATTTCGGTGGAACATCTCTAGGATATAGAATAAAAGATATAATGTCAGTTTAATTAGATAACATACCTCATAAAAGTAGCCTTAGTGCTAACTTCTTTTCATTTGTGGGATAACACTTCTACATTGGTATGATTAGTATGTATTATGGCCAATTGGGTTACAGTCCTTGATTTTTCCTCCTATCTTCCATTCACCCAAGACTATTACTCCTTGCACTTGAGCAGAAAGTGTGTTGCCCTTGAGCAGAAAGTGTGTTGCCCTTGGTGTAGCTGTATGCTTTCCTGTAATGGCTCGAGGAGATGCGTATAGTCCTTATAAATATCTATTCTTTTGCCTCAGTAAAGTCCTACAAGTACCAAGTACCTCAATCACCAAATAAACAACCTAACACCCTAAACCAAGAACTGCAGTTTATAATCATATTAATGGCAAATTAACCTTTTCAGGTTTCAATTAATGAATTAGTTGTAGTTTTGAATAATTTCTTTTTGATCAGTATGTAATAGCTTTTTGAGTAATTGAACAGTTGATATCTGTTTTCAGTGCTAGTGCAAGTCTTGGGATTACCCTTGTCATTTTGCCTCTACAAGAAAACAACCCCAAGCTCCATAAACTTATATATCTAAAAGAAGGAAAGATAAACAAAATAAATCCAATCTCTGTGTTGCAACTGTCTATAAAGAAATGTAATTACTTGATCACACAGTTGTATCCGAAGGAAGAATGAAAATATGATTGAGACGAGCGGTCGATCATATGTGAAAAAGTAAAATTCGGTTCTTTTCGTCTTTCTAAGCATTTTTTCCTTGTCATTGGATATCTCCATTTATATTGAGCATTCTGTTGTTCAGCCGCACATTCATGGCAATCATTGGTGGTGTCATTGCTGGCATTCTGGGACTTAATAGCTTGACAGGATTTATCTTTTATTTTCTTGTCATGGCAATGACTTCAGTAGTACTCACTGCGAAGGCCAAGTTTTCAATCCACTCCTACTTTGACAGTTGGAACAGAATCTTGCTTGATGGATTTTTTGGCGGGTCTTATGGTACTTCCTTGCATTCATACTTCTAATAAGATCTCTTCTTCGTGCATTCTTTGTTTCTAATCATTGATCAAGAAATAGTTCATCTGCCTGCTCAATCACCTGCATAAGAAATGGTTAAAATGATAGAATATTGTAAAAAAATTACTTCCTCTGTCTCAATTTATGTAACACTTTTCTTTATTTCGAGAGTCAAATAGTTTACGTTTGATCGGAAATTTGCGCATGGAATTTTCAAATTTTTTGAAATGAAATTTATATATTTGTAAACTATGTAAAAAGTACTATAAGTCACAATAATTGATAATTCAAAATGTTTAAAAGATTTATGAAAAACTTATGGTCAAAGATAGACTTGTTTGAATCTCGAAATCCAAAAAGTGCCACATAAAATGGGACGGAGGGAGTACTTTCTTTCAAAGTCGTACTCCCCATTTCAATTTGTTTGTCCTACTTTCGTTTTTAGTCCATTTAAAAAAGAATGGCTCTTTCCTTTTTTGACAACTCTTTAATTTCAACTTTCCACATGGCATGTTTAAAACCACAAGATTAAAGGGCATTTTGGTGCATTTGACATATCTTTAATTTAAAACCACAAGATTCAAAAGCCGTCTTTACTTTCTTAAACTCCGTGCGAAATCAAAACATGACAAACAAACTGAAACAAATGGAGTAACATTTTTTTGAAGGCCTAGTTAGTTCGTCTATCCTGCTTCATTTTATCTACCTGTTTATTTAATACCCTTTTGGAAAATTTTTCTCATTCATTTTCCAGTTATGAATTCTTTCCATATCATCTTGACTTTTCTTTCTTCAAATTTCTCTTTAAGTTACTTAACTATTGGAACTTATTTTCTATCTCAGTGATACTTTGTTGATTAGAATCATGTTTATCAGTATTCCTGTGGATCTTCTTAATTATTTTTAGGGTGATGGGTGTTGATTTCTAGGGTTTTTTTTGGTAACTAATAAAGAACTAGGTTTCCTGCGAATCTGGGGAAAAGGGGTCGATTTCTAGTTTTGGTAGTCTATGAACTACCTTTTAGTTTCGATATAGTATCCATCATAACAGTTTCACTGCTTGATTGTTGAGAGAAATTTATCATCTTTGCATGATGATTTCAAATTGTTAATCTAGCTTTATACCCTTAGTTTGACACTCAATTAACATTGTTTCTTTTCTTTGCAGTCATTTGTGCTCTTCTGGACGTATCCTTCTTATGAAAGACTTACACATTTTTCCCCTCCCTTAATAAAACTATCTGAACTATGTTGTCAAAGTTTTCAAGTTTTACTATCATAGCAACAAGATAGGAATGACTCTGCAAATATCATCAGGTTAGAGTAGCTGTCAACATATTATCCTTTACCTTCCGTCCTCTCTCCTAAGAAATATTAACTGCCATTGTTGAGGAAAAAAATGTCCGGAACAAAAACATATATGCATATATTGTAAGATTTTGTGTTCTCAATGTTTTTTAAGAACACTTTTCAACCAAAACAGGTATTTTGACGAAGTTTCTCTGGGGAAAAGTTCTGAAATAACTTAACCAAAACAAGTTTTTAAAGATCTTTTGTAGATATGAACTGGCAGCATCAGTGCCAATACTTTCCTTGCATATCTTGCGTGGTCTCTATGTGCATTTACCATATCATCACTTGCATGGTGTTGTATCCTATAATACATTCCTATAATTCCTTAACACACAAAAGATTTGCGTATGACATTGTGCATATATTCTGAGGGTCTTGTGTGAGATGAAGACCTTCACTATCCTTGATGCTGGAAGCTAGCTCACGTGCACATCAAGAAGATGCTAGACATTTTCAAGTTCAAAGTAGAGGATATTCAAAGTTTGCACTCACGGATTTCCTTTCTTTTAAGCTTTTGCTTGAAATTATTACCGCGGAACAAACCAGTGTTTCAAATTTTAGAGTTGGGAGTAGTTGAACATTTTGATCTTGAGTATAGTTTTTGTTAGGTTACTTATATTTTGAGTTGAAAAGCTTGAGTGATTGTATAAGGCTATAAGCAGTTAGACATTTGAAATCACTGTTGAATGATATACACAAGCTGGTAATCACCGCCTAATCTAATTATTCAGGTTCAAAGTTGTTGCAGTTGAGCCTTTTTGTTGATACAAGTTATACGTTCTGACTTCAGGCCGGCTTTGCCTTAAAGATAGAAAGATAGAGGCTTTGAAACTGCTCCACTTTGATTTTCAGTAGACATGTAATTTAAACTTTTGTAACATACAAGGAAAATTTGAATTCAAGAGCCAGACTTTATATACAAAGAATCCAAAACTAAGAAGTATAACCCAGTTAGTTGGGTATCTCTTTTCTCTATTTACTCATGTTAAAAAAAGAAACTGTATATCTGCCTTCATTTAATATTTTACACCTGTAAATTAGAAAAAAAGCTCATTACAAGATTGATTTTCTTTCAAAAATATGAAAAAAAGAAGAAGAAACTTTCCACTTGGAATATTCTATTCTGTTTGCTGAATTCCATGCATTAAACTAATTGTCCATCTCAATAAATCTCTTTCGAGCATCAATCGAGGATCTACGCTAAGATTAAGTTTGCAACCTTAACTTATGAATTTGCCTCATGCTAATTAGATTAAATCCATGAATCTACAGTAATAAAACATAGCAAGATAGAAAACCCACTACAATAAATCAACACTCAACCCCATAATCACACCCCTAGATTTGGGGTTTTAGCCAAGCATCATAAAAGGAAAAGAAGGTATACCCGTTATGATTTCAGTAATTGGAGAATTGGAATTATGCAATAATCTTTAAGACCCACTTCAATTTGAATCTTCAATTGTCAATTACAAGATTGTAAACTAAGAATATTTCTCTAAAAGTTCAAAGTTAAGTCTCCAAAACTCATACAAAGTTAGGAGCTGAAATTCTTCTCGACAATCTCCTCTATTTTCTCTCTCCTTTGGGCTATTTATGATTTCTCAAAATTTGGCCCAAAATCCAACGCGTGATCAACTTGGCGACATTAGTCGGGATCGCCAAACATATTCGGCGAATCGCCATATGTTTCTCAGCTCACCCTTCACTTGCTTCAGATATTTGAACCTCAGTTGATGGCCTCGATCGAGTTTGCCTTTCACGTTCGGCGAATTGCCGATTACCACCTTTGTTCGCCTTTAAAGCCTTCATTTTCCTTGTTGAATTGTGTGATTTGATAATACTAATTAAATGAATATGATGAGTCACTTAATGATATGCCTTGATTTACTGTTGTTGGATATTGGTATTGAATTGCCATCCTCATACTTGATCATTGTATATATATATTTGCTTGGATGTTGTACCACTGTTGTGATGACACTTTGTGAGGATGAGAGGAATTAGGGAACGGGTCGCATGTCCGTGGCGGATTCATTTAGTGCAAATTGAGAACATGACACATATCTGTGGTGGATTCATTAAAATGAAATAGCAAATGGGTCACACGTTGCTGGCGGATTCATTGAGTGGAAATAGGAATGGGCCACACATCCTTGGCGGATTCATTAAGTTGAAATATGGATCAAGCCACACGCCCGTGGCAAATGTATTGACTTAATAGTTCCCCATAGTTTCCAGACTAAGAGACAACGTGTGTATATCGTCAGGATAATCATGCATCACTCTATATGACATTTCCCATCATTGCACTGCACTTCATTGATTCTCAACGGAGGCGATTGTAAATATGTTATTGTTGTTATTGAATTGTGAATTACTGTGGTGATTTGATTATTCACGTTGAGGTGCAATTTATGATGTTCTTTACGCTCTTTGTGGTATGGAGTTAAAGCTGTTAGGTTGGGATGATTTTTACTTACAAGTTGTAGTTGAGGAGGTTCAATTGGTGTGATTGGAGTACTTGTGTTCTATATTACTTTTTTAGAGTTAGTTGTTTGCTTGCTAAGTACCGTGTTGTTTGGTAATCACTTCCCTGCTTCTACACTTGTGTAGGTCACGACTCCAGATCATCGTGATTACTCCTTCTTCTCTTCTATGTCCAAGGCTACAG
The DNA here is from genome assembly GCA_029582605.1 of Solanum gracilifrons. NCBI lineage: Eukaryota > Viridiplantae > Streptophyta > Magnoliopsida > Solanales > Solanaceae > Solanum > Solanum gracilifrons. Next base: position 26,549 of record JAJOOH010002834.1, read on the forward strand.
TTTGAGAGTTTGTGAGGTAGCTACTTGTTGTCTTAGCAGAGATCTCATACTCTTTTATTATGTTTTTGTTCTATTCTAAAGACAAAGACACTTCTTTGAATCTAATGTACTACTTAGAGGCTTGTACATGTGACAATTAGGTTTTGTTACATTTGAGTTATGTTATGATATCCACGATTTGAAATTAAATTAGTCAGACATTATGTTTTACTTCCGCATTTATCTCTTTAGTTGGGTTTTAGACTGACTTGTTTTGGTGGATTAAGACAAATGTCATCACACTCGTTTTGGGCCGTGAAAGAATGAAATATTGGAAAAGAAATTTAATTTGAGTAAATTTATTTTTTATGTAATTAAGTAAACGAGAGAATTAAATAATGGAAAACAGATTAAATTAAGGAAAAGAGAGAATGATGTATAAAATACGAAATAGATAATAAATTTAAGGAAATAATAAATTTGTTGTAAAATTTAAATATGATAAATGTGTATATTGTGTGTAATATACATGCTCGTTTGATACATTTCATACACATACACACAAAATTAGACCCATATTTACCAAACATAATAATATAAAAATGCTAATTAGGGGTCCTATTTTGTTATAAAAAATATCATATCTAATTTTTTTTTTATTGAAATGTTCTTTCTTATTTAATGGGTCATACATGACATGAATTTAGATTGCCATACTTACCATGCAACCCCAACCCCTAATGTGCATACTGACATAGAATAAAAAAGGAAAAATTGTATATAATAGCAAACTATTAATTCAAATTAAATGCTATAAACATATTTTGATTTAATTGTACCCCATAACAAACTGTTGCTATTTCGCCTCTCTCCCTGGTGGAATCTCGCTCGCCACTCTCGTTCTGGATGGCAGTCTCGCTCGCCTCTCTCGCTTTTATACAAACACAAATGTATAAAATGCGTTTGTGTTTGTATAAAGAGAGAGAAAATTGTATATATACATATATTTTCGTTCTCCTCTCTCCCCTCTCCCAGATCTCGCTCGCTACTCTCCCAGATCTCGCTCGCCACTCTCACTCGCCTTTCTCACTTTATACAAACACAAATGTATATATTGCGTTTGTGTTTGTATGAAGCGAGAGAAAATTGTATATACAAATACAAATGCATATATTTTCGTTCTATACACTTATGATTATACAAATATGATCTTTTCCTGCCCAATTTTCTTTTGTCTTTCTCTCTTTCTCCCTTTATACAAACACATATTATACAATTGATTCCTTTGTATATGTATTCCGAAACAGATTATACAATTGCTTCTTTTGTATATATAAATAGCGAAATAACCAGCTTCTTTTGTATATATGTATAGCGAAATAGCCATAGCAAACATAAAGTTTGCTATGAAGCGCAATTATGCAAACTATAGCTATAACATATAAATATGATTTTTGTGTTTGCTATATGTGAAATTTGCTCAATAAAAAAAATATTCTCTTTCAGTGACTTGCATGTTCAAGCTCATTTGATATCAAATAATATATAAATTCGTGTTAAATGTTAAAACATAGAGAATAAATTGATACATTTATTTTTTTGTATATTAAAAACAATGATTTCAACAGGTTAGTTTTTGGATATTAAAAAACTTTTCAAGGGTATTATAGTCTTTGAAACATTTTACAAGATCAGTTTGCTCATAAATGTAATCTTTTCTACTTTATTGTTTAGACTTTATTAACAATTCCATAGAAGTCCATCCTTTTCCACCAAATTACAGATCATATCCTGCTCTATATTAAAATGTCATTGAATTGGTGAAGCCCACTGAATTTTTTAAATTGACAAGTACATAAAATCTATGTTCAAGTCTCCCCTTCCTTTAGTCTAATGATGATGCCAACTCTAATTTCTTCCATATAATTTTTCACTATATTTTCCTTTTGAATATCCGAGTTTTTATCAAATTATTTAAATTTAATATAATTAAGTAATTTAAATAAATGATAATTTATATTAAATAATTATAATTAATTAAATGCTATACATTTCTTTTTATTTGTCTCTTATGCTAAAAGTAAAATATTTGATTTACTTTGTTTTGGTTGAACTTTGTTTTCTTCTAATTTATTCTTTTTATTTTTGCAAAGGCCACCTTCTTATTCTAAATGAACAAAAAATAGTCCACAAAGCCCAATTCGAATAAGGCCATATCCACCTAGGTTTGGGAACAAAACGAATAAAAAGGAAACAAAATGACAAAGAACCCTATAGAAAACTTTGGCAAATCCAGAAGCGGAAAGCTGCACCCCGAAGTTGAATCGTCCATCGGCTCCATCAAATCATCACGAGCAAGTCAATCTCTACACAGAACTAGAGCTTTTACCATGAAGCGATTATTCAATGAACAAGATCCGACATGTGTTGTGTCGGTTTAACTCTATACATCAAAATCCCCCACTGATGTCGTTTAATCGATTCCATCAGTAACTTCTTCGACACGATGCTGGTAATAAATCATCTCTGAATCTTCCATATCTATATCCTTAGTAATAACAAGATGACCAATTCACTATTTTCTCTTTTCAATAGATCGAGCCAAAAAAGTTAATACATTTGTTAGGAAAGAGCTTCATAGAGAATTAATCATCAACAAATTCCAGGTATGAACCATCAAATTTCCCTCTCAGGTACCACCCTGGTACAAATTACTAATGGTTGGCTCAAGTACCACACCTGGTACATTGACTATTTTTGTGCGGGTTTCATGAGAGAACCGGGTTTACTTCTTCGTGACATGATTGTTACATGTTAGTGCATGAGTGGTTGGAATTTGTGTTTAGATGCCGTGATTGTTCTCGTGTAGACCAGGACTATATGTTTAAAATGATTGATAATGTCTTAGGAATCCTTGGTGGTTTGGGTTACTTGAAAGGTGTGATGAATCAGGTGTACGTGATTGTTATGTTTTGGAAATGTCTCGGGCTGTTCTTAAGTTAGGATGTTGACTTGTAGTTTTTCTTATTCACTAATTTGCATTGTTTTGTCAGTCTAGGTGGTCTGGGACATATTTGATAGGGGAATTTGAGTCAAGGATGTTTAGTAAAAGTCTTACAAGTGGTATACTAAACTAGTCTAGGGCTAGGGTGTTTGCGTGAGAGCTTGAGGGAGAGTAGTAGGCCGGTTAACAGAGTTAATAGGGGACTTGGATTAAGGAATGAAAATAGTAGAGAAATTCTTGTGGTTGTAGAATGAGCTGTTCGGAAAGTCTCTATGTAATAGAAGGGTTAGGATACGATCTGATATGAGGGCGGAATGGTTTAAATGGTGGAGTTGGTAGCGGAAGGAGGTGGAATGACCTGATATAGAACATATGAGTTAAAGGGTGGTATTACGTGGTAGTAAAGGTGGTGGTTGAAGGATCATATTCTTAATTATCTCTCCAAGTTTCATTTTCTTTAATTGTTTGCTTGATATTATGAGGTAGATTTAGGTTGATGGATGATTCCTACCAGTACATGTGGTTGTAATGATACTACTCTTACTATGCCATTTGTCATAGTCTAATTGTTGGATCACTGATGTTTCTTAGGTGAAGACAATGACTATACCCGACAGCTTCTACCTCTCTTCCTTCATATGGGAGCTGTTTCTACTTAATTTTGAACTGTGTATTCTCTTAGACGATCTTGTACCTATTTATACTAGTTCTTTAGGAGGGATTGACTTATTTCTAAAAAAGTACTTATTTTAATACATTTGGGAGAATTTCTGTATTTTATAGGGGGTTTAGCTTATATTTTGTTCACTTCCACAATTCATGCTCCAGTTTGGGGGTAAGGGTTCTCCTATCTAGGTATTCGAGTAGGTACCTGTACGGCCCGATGGTTTGGCTCGTGACAATCAAAGCCCATGTTAACGGTCTACTAGTATAAGAGAAAATGTCGAATAGAGTCCTAACGATTGGCGTGTTGATGTCCATATTTAATCCTTAAAGGGCTATGTCGAATCGTAAGAAGTCCTCTAACTTCTTCACTCCTCTCGTGTTGTGTGTTGCTTGTGGTATGGGTTGAGTCCAATTGATAACTTCAGATCCCAATTGAAATCTCAAAAAAGTAAACTAAATGTCGTTGTCACGATTGAAGGAATCTAAGCAAGGAAAGAGGAAACGGGAAGGTTCCAATTGGTATATGCCTTTAAGGGTCATGTAAGTGCATGAATTGTCATTTAGTGGTCATTCATGTTGCGAGTAGAATATAATGAACCTGATTTGATTTAGTGATACAATTTGATGATTGTCATTAGGTCTCTGGATTTCCCCAAATAAATGCAAATGTGTGAAGTATATTTGCTTGTATGACTGTGAAATTGTAGCCCAAACCATATTGATGTTAGGAAAATAACTGAAAAATAATTTTGTTCTATGATTAAGTTGAGTTGTGATTCTTTGAAATAGCTTATGATGAGTTGCTTATGTGGCTGATGTTTTATATGATGCAAAGTTTGTATTGTACATGGTTGGGAATCATTGTGGGGTTATTTCGAGACTGTGTTGTGATTCCAGGACTAGTATTTATAATGGGCATTGGGGAATGAAGGAACATTATAGAAAATTTCAAATATCTGGGCTGAACTCATCGGGGTTGTCATAGGGGAACTGACCGCTACAGTGCTTCCTCAATGGCGGGAATTTTCCAGCTATAGTGTCAGCTGCAGTAGCGACGTGTTGACCGCTATAACGGGAAAGACGGAACAGATCCCTTGCCCTATTTTTTCCAAATTTCCTTTCATTATTGGGATGTTAAAATTCCTAAAGCATGTGTAAATAAACTGTTGAAACAGTAGAAGTAGATTTAAAACAATGTTGATTAAGTTAGAACCAAGAATTCATGTGCAACCAAAAACAAGGAAAAAAAAAGAAAGGAAAGATGTTGTTAGAACCTCAGTGTGATGGTTCGAGCGGTTCGGGCTTGACTAGGGATTTTCAAGATGAACCTAGCCAAGGCCCAATGACTTCAGTAAAGGTTAAATTCAAATAAAAAAAGACCTTGGCATTGGCGTGACTAAGGCATGCAAGGCAGGGCATGGCTAAGGCATGACAAGGGCTAGAAAATCTAAGGCATGTGAGGCAAGATGTGGCTAAGGTATGACAAGGGCTGCGCAGGCTAAGGCAAGGAAAGGAAAGGCTGTGATCATGACAAGATCGTGGCTAAACAAGTTGAAGGCTAAGTGCTGGACAAGAGCAACAGTTGAGAATATTACACCCCAATGGCAAGTTGGGCGAAACAGGACCAGTGCACATGGCTGGCACGTGAGAAGGCGTGAGATTGGGCAGCTGAAGGGTGATTTTGGCGCCAAAGCTGAAGGCTGCTCGCGTGTGCCTCTCACATGCGTGGGCAGTTAGGATAATTTGCCAGTTTCTAGCTGTTGGAGACTTGTCAGCATTGTAGATAAGACTTGTAGTTTGAATTTCGAATTTGGCTTATCTTTAGGGCTTTTCAACTAAATTTGTGGCCATGTGTCTGGCATGTGACTGGGTTGTAGCCTATTTAAAGGCATAGGCAGACCAGTCTTAGGCAGAATGTCTTTTGGTCGAATTTTGTAAGGTTAAACTATTTGTGTGCTTCATTGTGGCGTGAGTTTAATACAAAGTTGGGACTTGTTCCTATGACGTGATTGTGTGTTCTACTTTCGTATGCTTTTCTAGAGTTAATCTAGAACGTTAGTTAGGTGTGCTGAGTTTAAGTGTTTAGATTGCCTTAGTGGGTTAGATTGACTTAAGTTGTCCCCATAACAGCTGGTATCAGATCAAGGTTACCAAATGGTGAGAAACTTAGAACTATGAGATCATTCACACAGGCTTGAGGCCTTTGTTGGGATGACAGATGAGTGACTGAATGATCCAAATCTAATGGATCTACTCATGCAGATTTTGGACATCAAACAGAAATTTGAAACTTCCCATGGCGATTTGGGCCTAAATAGTGCAAATATTGAGGAATAATTGGTAGAGAATGCCAACTTCCATGAAGCAGCAACGCTGCAAATTGATGGTTTGATGAAGAACAATGAAGATCATCAAATCGAATTGGCTTTATTGCATTTAGTTCTCTCTAGTTCTAATCCCGTTTGTGGGGATGACTCTAAAGTTAAAGTCCTCGAGCCAATGTCATTTGATGGTGTTCGTGGGGCCAAGGATTTTGAAAACTTTATGTGGGACTTAGAGCATTGTTTTGCTACTGCCCATGTTCCTAAGGCAGATAAGTTGACCATTGCTGTCCGTTGCTTTCGTAGGATGCAATTTTGTGGTGGCGGACAAAGTCGGTGCTGTTGGATATTCAAAATATGTTTGACGAAGATAAGTTGCATAATTTTATTTCTAGAATGCAGGGGTGGACACAAAATGAAATATGCAGGCAGAAGGCCCAAGATCTGCCCAGAGTAATTGCTGCCACCGATGCTTTGATTGATATTCAATCAACTAGTGCCACTACTGACCTGACTCCTTCGTCAAAGATGAAGCAGAAAGAGAAGGGTTAGGACTGAAAGAAAGATAATCGCAGGTCGAAAGGAAATGATAAAGGCAAGGGAAAGATGGATGCTTCATCGGCTAACTATGGCAAGGAGACTAGTGACAACATTTGCTGGACTTGCAAGAAACAAGGCCATCAGGCAAGGAACTGTCCTAACCAAGAAAAAGTAAATGCTCTTCTGGTTGATGAGGATAAACAAAATAAGGGGAAGGGATAGGAAATTGCTGCATATGTTAATACATTACGACTATTGAACACATTGTCTAGTGTTAGTGTGATGGATGTAGATGAGGATGTCGTTGGAAAATTTACCTATGTAAATGTTGCTGACACGGTAGTTGATCTTTCTGTTGCCTACGACAGTATAATCTATGTTGGAATGAATATTGGCGAGAAAACTGTAGTCACTATGGTTGATACAGGGTCTACTCACACGTTCGTGGCTTCAAAGGATTGTCAAGAAATATGGACTGAAAGTAACTAATTGTGCAACAAAGATGAAGGCTGTCATTTCTGCTACACAGCCAGGATATGTCATAACATTAGACGTGCCTTTGACGATCAAACATTGGTCTGGGTTGCACATTTTGTGTGTGGTACCACTTGATGATTTCAACTTGTTTCTAGGAATTTACTTCATGAGGAAATTCAAGGCTGCTCCAATTCCACATTTGGATGGTTTGATGTTTATGGGAGAGAAAGACCTGGGGTTTGTAAAGGGAATCCAGACATTTGCTGAGGGAAGTAAGAAGACCGCTGTACTTGCTGCATTTCTATCATCCACTACTTTTGAGAAGGGACTAAAAAAGGGTGAGTGTGCTTACCTTGCTGCCTTAATTAAAGTAAAGCTGTATGGACATGTAGAAGTTCCGGATGATGTTGCTAAATTACTAATGAAATACAAGGATGTAATGCCACCTGAACTACCAAGAGAGTTGCCTCTAAGAAGGGAAATTTATCACAGGATTGAACTGATTCCTAGATCAGTGCCACCGACACGCCCTCCTTATCGCATGTCACCACTGTAATTAGCTGAACTTCAGAAGCAACTGTATGAGTTTCTGAATGCGGGGGTGATCAGCCTTATAAGGCTGCCTTTGGTGCACCTATTCTGTTTCGGAAGAAGCAAGATGAAAGCCTCTGAATGTGTGTGGATTATAGGGCATTGAACAAATTTACTGTGAAGAATAAGTACTCGGTGCCGCTGATCCAAGACTTGCTAGATAGGCTATCTAAGACTAGTTTCTTTTTTAAGTTAGACTTGAGGTCTGGCTATTGGCAAATGCGCATAGCCATGGGGAATCCCCAAAGATCACTTGTGTAACTAGATACGGTAGTTACGAGTTCCTTGTAATGCCGTTTGGGCTGACTAATGCCCCGACTACCTTCTATAATTTAATGAACAATGTTGTTTGCGAGTACCTTGATGAGTTTGTAGTAGTCTACTTAGATGACAATCATATATAGTAGGACTCTAGATGAACATTTGCTGCATTTGAGAAAGGTTCTGCAACGACTTAGATAATATCAACTCTGTGTCAAGATGGAAAAATATGAGTCTGCTAGTCGTGCGGTAAAATTCCTAGGCCATTTGGTAAGCAAATACCAAGTGCGCATGAACCTTAAGAAAGTGCAGGCAATTGTTGAATGACAGGAACCTAGTGGGGTAAAGGAACTAAGGTCGTTCTTAGGACTTGCAAATTATTATCGGAAGTTCATAGCAGGATATTCCAAGAAGGCTTCCATTGATAGATTTGCTGAAAAAGAAGGTGAAATGGTGTTGGTCGGAAGTAAGAGAAAAGACTTTCAATTCACTAAAGAAGGCCATTGCTTCTAATCGAATACTGCAACTGCCTGACTTTGATTTTCCTTTTGAGGTACACTGATGCTTTAGATTATGCTGTTAGTGGTGTGTTGGTGCAGAACAGACATCCTGTTGCATTTGAAAACGTAAAGTTTAATCTTGTGGAGAAAAGATATTCTGCACATGAAAAGGAAATGGTGGCAGTACTCCACTGCCTTCAAATATGAAGGGTGTATCTTCATGGGACGAAGTTCGTTATCAAGACGAACAATGTGGCTAATACATACTTCAAAACTCAGCAGAAAGTGAGTTTGAAGCAGGAAAGATGGCACGAGATATTAGCCGAATAAGACTTCGTGTGGATATATAAGATGGGAAAGAAAAATCAAGTTGTTGATGCATTGCGCCGCAAACATGTATTTGCTACAATTTATGCCATTACTAAAATCTGATTTTCTTGATAAGATTCAGTTTAGTGTTGACTTTGATTCATTATATGTTAAGTTAATGTATCAAGTGAAAGAAGGTACATTTACACAGTATTGGATCGAGGACGATCTGCTTTATTTTAGATGGGGAAGAACCGTGGTTCCTCAAGGTGATGGGCTGCGATGAAAGCTTCTGAAAGAAACACATACTACTGTTTATGCTGGGCATCCAGGTGTTGAAAGGATGATGGCACTACTGTCCTGAAATTATTTCTAGCTGAAAAGTGAAAGATGACATTGAAGCCTATGTAAAGTCCTGTTTAGTATGTCAACTGGACATGACGGAAAGAAAAAATAAAGAGGGGTTACTGCAACCTTTTCCTATAGCGGAGCGTCCGTGGGATTCTGTTTCAATGGACTTCATTAGTGGATTTCTGAAAGAGGAGGGTAAGGGGTCACTGGCCGATTTTGAACTGACCTCTTTAACATGATAAACACTGATTTGAAGTTCTCAACGACAATTCATACATAAGCTGACGGACAAAATGAAAGAATCAATCATCTGCTTGAACAATACCTCAGACACTATGTGACAACAAGTCAAATGAATTGGGTGGAATTGCTGGACAATGCACAAGTTTGTTATAACTTACATAGGTCGTCAGCAACAGAAAAGAGCCTGTTTGAGTTAGTGTTGGGTGTGCAACCTAACACCTCACTAGAAGACGCTAAATCTAAGTTCCAAGGTAAATGTCCTACTTCTTATAGGTATGCACGTGACAAGCAAGAGAAGCTGGATGAAGCGCAAGATAGCTTGAGGAAGGCAACCAAGAGGATGAAAAAATATGCTGACCAACATTACGTGCTTTAGAATTTCAAGTTGGAGATGAGGTGTTGCTAAAACTTAATTCCCAAATCTGGAAAAAATCAGCAGCAAGACGATTCATCGTGTGTTGATTTCAAAATATGATGGACCATTTTAAGTCATAGAAAGAGTTGGTGAAGTTGCACTCAGGTTGAAGTTGCTGGAAAGACATTTCATGTGAGTTTTTTGAAACCTTTTCATGAGGATATTGAGCATCCAATAAGGTCTGCTACCAGGCATGCTCCTCCTATTTTATGGACACAGTCCGAGGAATAGATTGAGAAGATTCTGGATCATAGGACTTTGGGACAAAGCAAGAAGAATCGGAGAACAGAGTTTCTGGTTCAATGGAAGGGAAAGCAGGTGTGTGATGCCACGTGGGAAAAAAGGAACCTCTCTATGGCAGTTCGAAGAACAGATTCAGGCTTACCTAGATTCTGTCTCATCGAGGACGATGAGCTCATCTAGTGAGGGAAGTGTGTTAGACCCTCAGCGTGATGGTTTGAGTGGCTTGGGCTTGCCTAGGGTTTTACATTATGAACCTAGTCAAGGACCAATGACTTAGTCAAGGTTAAGTTCAAATAAAAGAAGACCTTGGCAGTGGCGTGGCTAAGGCATGTAAGGCAAAGTGTGGCTAAGACATGACAAGGGCTGGAAAAGCTAAGGCATGTGAGGCAAGACGTGGCTAAGGCATGACAAGGACTGGGCAGGCTAAGGCAAGGCAAGGCAAGGCAAGGCAAGGTTGTGATCATGACAAGTTCATGGCTAAACAAGTTGAAGGCTAAGTGCTGGACAAGAGCAACGATTGATGAGATTTCCCCTCAATAGAAAGCTGGGCGAGGCAGGATGCACATGGTTGGCACATGAGCAGGCACAATATTGGGTGACTAAAGGGTGATTTTGGCGCCAATGCTGAAGGTTGCTCGCGTGTTTCTCACATATGCGTGGGGAGTTGGGAGAATTTGGCAGTTTCTAACCATTGGAGACTTGTTAGCATTGTAGATAAGATTTGTAGTTTGAATTTCAAATTTGGCTTGTCAAGTGAATTCGTGGGCATGTGCCTGGCATGTGACTGGGTGCTATAGCCTATTTAAAGGCATAGGCAGACCAGTCATTTTGGTCAAATTTCGTAGGGATAAACTATTTGTGTGCTTCTTTGTGAAGCGAGTTTAATACAAAGTTTGGACTTGTTCATGTGACGTGATTATGTGTTCTTCCTTTGTATGCTTGTCTAAAGTTAATCTAGAACGTGAGTTAAAAAGTAAAAGGTATGCTGAGTTTATGATTTTAGACTGCCTTAGTGGGTTAGAATGACTTAAGTTGACCCCCTAACATATGTCTAGTACATGTCCCAACCGGGGGATACAACCCAAACCATGTCTAAATTAAATATAACAAGTAGACAATAAAAATCTGTACAAATACTTTGTTTCTCAATAGTCACGACTTTTTAGAAGTAGAACTCAAAATCAAAATGAATTTTATCCTTGTAGTCCAACATGGATTTCAAATCATTTTTCAATTATTTATTTTATCTCTAATTTGATATTAGAGAAAACATCTATTGATATGTGTATGAACCAATCTCATCTTAATCATCATCATACTGTATTAAATTGGGAAGCCCCATGCTTAAATTTGAAATACAAAAATATCCTTGAAAAAATTGAATGATCATTTTTCCTTTCATAAAAAAATTAAATTACCTTCAATTTATTGATTAATTCGAACTTAACAAATTAATATATCTTTTATAAATCAGTGCCCTTCAACAAAAATAGCAAAACAAGATTGTACTCAATGTGTCTCTCTTGTGTTTTTATGCCACTTTTTTTGCTGTGCTATTCCCTTCCCAACTTGAATTAAATGATGAAATAAACCAGTTCAGAAAAAAGTGGCTGATAGAATGCTCGAAAACTCTAAAATTTTTCAGAAAGAAACCAAGGAAAATTTATGCTATAGGAAAATTTGAACAAAGTTTAGAGAAAAAAATATCACACAAATTACTGAAACAACACAGAAAGGATAAGAATCTAGAAAAAAAAAATTGAGAATGTAAACAACTATGAAAAGAGTGAGTTTTCATTGTTGTGCACATTCTAAATTATCTTTTTTTTTCTAGATTCTTCTCTTTTCTATGTTGCTTCAGTGATTTGTGTTATAAATTTTTCTCTAAACTTTGTTCAACTTTTGGTAAAGCATAGAGTTTTCTTGATTTGTTTTTGAAAATTTTCAGAGTTCTCTAGCATTCTATTAGGCACTTTTTTTTTCTTCTGAGATGATATTTTTCATCATTTAATTCAAGTTGAGAAGGGAATAGATAAGCAACTAAAATTTGCGTATAAACACGAGAGAGACACATTGAGTACAATTTTTTTTTCTATTTACGTTGAAGGACACTGATTTATTGAAGGCATATTAATTTGTTAAGTACAAATTAATCAATTAATTGAAGGTAATTTTACTTTTTTATGAAAGGAAAAATGATCATCCAATTTTTCACGGATATTTTCGTATTTCAACTTTAAGCATGAGGCTTCCAATAGATGTTTGCTCTGATATCAAATGAGAGACTAGATAAATAAATGAAAAATGATTTGAAATTCATCTTGGGAGAAATAAACAAGCATTTTCTTAAGTAATAACACTTGCTAGGTCAAATTGAAGAATAAAAATTAAATAAAATTGAAAAAATTTGAATGACATACTTAAATTTTGAAAGAATAGAGCCTCACCATCACATAATCAATGTCCTTCATAAAAAGAGATAAAATATATTGAATTTAATGTCTCTCTCATGTTTATATGTCACTTCTTCATTGCAAAGTTATTCTCTTTTCAACTCTAATTAAATGAAAAAGAAAATCATTTAATAAAAAATCAAAAAAATGGTGAATAGAATACTAGAAAAACTCAGAAACTTTTCAAAAGGAAATCAAGGAAACTCTATGCTTTACAAAAACATGAATAAAGTTTAGAGAAAAATTATCACTTAAATAACTGAAACAACACATAAAAGAGAAGAATCTAGAAATAATAATTGAGAATGAGAATAACTATGAAAACTCACCCTTTTTGTAGTTTTGTAGAAGAAATTGGTGCTTATTGGGTAGTCCATGATTAATCGAAGATGAAAAAGAGGCACCTGAGAATCTAGAAGTGTCACAACCCGATTTCTCATGTCGTGATAACACCTACTATAACCCACAAGTAGGTAATGTTGGAAAAATGATCCTAGTATCTTAAAATGAGGTATTCATAGTATTATCGAAAGATGAGGACTCACCAATAAATACAACTGAGTGGATATGAAGTCCTACTAACTGTGGCCTGAGTGCTGAGCGTCTGAACCTATATTATCAATAAAAATAGCATGAGAGTATGCAGTTGGTACTTTGAATTTACGTAGAATGCAGGAGATGCATGATAAACATAAAAACTAGACATTCTGAACATGAAATATTGTATTGAATAACATGAAATCATCCAATGACCAAGTAAGAACAACATGCAACTGAAAAGCACTAAACTAAAATAACTAAATAAATGGTCATGCAATAACTTAGATTGAACTGTGGGAGATACTAATAACTGACATATAACCATATGAGCTAACAGTGAGTTTGATGTATAATCTCTATTAAGAGGGCCCAATATACTATGTTAGAGTATAAAGGTTGTTCTAAGCTAATGTGGCACCACCAAGCTAATGTCTATAAAGGACTATGGAATCAGTCTTGGCCTGAAGGGTGGCCCTTATAATCCTATGGTGGTTCATAATTCTAGGAATTGGGGGTCGTTTGGTATGAGGAATAAAGATAAATAGTGATGGGATAAAATATTGTGTCTTGTTTGGTTACCATATTTGGGGTAACTTATCCTACCATTTATGCCATAATGATGAGATAATTTATCCCATATACATAGTAGGATAAGTTATCTTAGGATAGATAATCCCAGGATAACTAATCTTGGGATATCTTGTTCCCAACCAAACGACCCTTTAGTGATTGCTACTAAAGGTCTCAGTCCTTATCTGATGGGTGAGCCTTTATTCCTAGGTACGCTTGGTGCTAACTAAAACTCCCAACAAGAATATGTTGATTAACTGATGAAGCAATTTGATGAAAATATACTGAATTATACTGATAAACTAATAACAACTGAGTAGCTCATGAATTTCGATAAAACCATATTATACTTGAGAGACTTTATATGAAAGAATCTTAAATTTTTAAAACTGATAGTCTGAGACATACATTATTTGTACACCGAGGGTTCCTGAAATTACTATATACAATACTGATTTAATAGATAAAAACACATAGTTTAAACCATTTGTGAGAAACACTGAGGGAGCAATGAAGAATCATGCTTTTCATAAAATCCTAACTGCTATAGAAATCATGGATAGTAAAGCTAGCTTTTTTTTGGGACTCAGTTGGTGAAAGAATCCACATTAATGGAATCCCACATACCTAGAAATAAAACACTAGCTTGAATCTTGAACTGGAGCTTGAAGGTGAAGGACCCTAAATCTTGCTTGAGATGAAGCTTTAGCGTAATGATTTTGACTTTTGAGTGTTAGGCGTGAATGAGGAGATTTAAGTCGACTAAATTTCCATAATCCCATTGAGTATATGCTAAAATGACATAGTATAGGGATTAGAAAAGTGAAACAGACTAAAAAAATCCTTAAAGAAATCTGACATCGACAGTTTCTACGAGACCATCTATGTCCCACAGATTGTTTTACGGGCCGTTGATACCTCTCGTGTAAAGTAGGCCTAAGTTTAGAGTTTCTGAACCTTCATTTATCATCAAAATTTACAGTCCATAGTTCCAACTATGGGCCATAAATCAATCCGTAATGCTCAAGAAAATTCTAAGTTTTAGGGCTTGGTTCACGAGCTCAATCTACGGTTGGTAAAAGTATTTACAACCCATATAATAGGTTCATAAAACTCAGGATGAAATCATTGGTTTTTGAAGTTGATCTATGGATCCCATCTACGATCTGTGGTTCGTTCTACGCCCTTAAGATGGTGTCTATAAAAACCCAACTTTGTTTGCAAACATTAATTTCTGAATTTTTTCATGAGTTGATCTGAACTTGAAGCATCTGGGGTGTTACAATATCTTTACTTTGGGAATATTTGTCCTTGAATGGAGTTTAAATAAGCTGAAAAAATTTGGGAAATATCTACAATCCTAAGACTGAAAACTAACGATTGACAAGTAAATACTAAAAACTTGTGGAGTGTCTGACTACGATCTGTAACATAAAGAGTGATCTAATTCAAAAAGCATATATCTATACTACTAAGATACGAGAACAACTAAAATACATGAATCAGAAAGGAATAATCGGGAGGAACTATTACCTCACAGTGGAACTGAATTGGAAGGAAAGAAGGTGGGGGTACTTGGTTGTCATGTGTGTTTCTCCTTTCAAAGAAGGTCCATCAACAAACTTATTTATCCAATGGACTTATACTGAAGAGACTTTCATATTCCTCAACTTACAAACCTGACAGTCAAGAATCTCAACTCGAACCTCTTTGTAAGAGAGATTATCTTTCACACCAACACTCTCTAAAAGCACAACTATAGTCGGATCACCAATGCACTTCTTCAACAAGAACACAATAAACATCGGATGCACTGAAACAAACTCTGCAAGTAAATCTAGATCATAGGCCATATTATCAAAGCGCCTCACAATCTACTAAGGACTTACATAGCGAGGACTGAATTTTCCTTTCTTGCCAAATCTTATCACCCCTTTCATAGGAATCATATATACCCATTCATCAATAGCAAACTCAAGTTCTCTTCTCCTCACATTTACATATAATTTCTATCTACTCTGAGTTGTTCTCAACCGTTCTCTAATAAGTTGAACTTTCCTTATAGCCTTATGAATTGATCCAGGCTCTATCAAGTCCTCTTCACCAATCTTAAAAACCCTATAGGAGATCTTAAAAACCCTATAGGAGAAATAATCCATTTATTATGTATGGTATTATTTAGTACTATGTTTGGTAGAATTTTTGGGGCTAAGTATAACTAATCCATGGATTAGTTATACACCCTACATGGTATTATAAGATGTATTACTAATTCCTTCCATTTGGTGGTATTAGTTATACATTGGATTTAATACCATGGGATTATTTATGTAAAGATAAAAATATCCCTCAAATCATTTTATTTATTTTCTTGATTTTATGTTTTATATTTGTACTAGAAAATTTATTTAAACAAATTAACTTACAATTTTATTATTTAGAGAGAGTTGTTTGTTAATAAATAAATGCAATACATTTCAATACAATATTTAAAATGTGAGTTCTTTAACATTTACTAATTAAAATGACAAATATATCACCACATGACATTTGTGATCTTAATTTAATATATTATTTGTTGATTTATATGTGGTTTCTAATTATTTGTATTTTGAATAATTTATAAATTACGTACATATTTAAACTACAATTTGTAATTTTTATGCGTAAATGTAGATGATTTATTCGATTTTACTATTGTTTATCGTCTTTTCGATTTTAAAGTAGATAATCTATCTATTCTAAATGAAAAATTAACTTTTTAAGTGATTAATTTATTAAGATAATAATTGTTTACCCTCAAATAATTCAAGTGAGAAAATCGCAAACATGACAAAAAAATTGTTTCTCCTAGCTAGTTAGAAGGTCATAAAAAATTAATATTGTCCCGACAATTATCTAATCGATTACATAAAATAGAAAATCTCATAACAATGCAAGGATATAATTGGAAAGAAGCTTTTTGTAGAGTTTTAATCCAAACACAAGATGAGGTCAAAAGCAATGAACCAAACACTTTATAAAAAATATACCCTGCATTACTAATTCCAGCACTACTAATCCCTGCTTTATTAATCCCTGCATTATTTTTTTTCCTACCAAACGACCCCTTAGTATTCTATGCTTGTTCGAGAGAGAGGTCTTAGAGTTAAGATTACCAATTGATGATTGTAGTGATTGGGTTGTTATGGGTTCAGTTCGAGAGAGTGAATCTTAATCTGAAACTACCTTCTAGCTCGAGAGAGTAGATGAATTGAGGTAAAGGGTTGTTCATAGTATGTGCTTGTTGAGGTTCAAGAGAACTCACTTGATTCCTAGTATTTGATCGAGAGATGACTATTACATCTAAAGACTAGCCTACCCATGAACACCCAACAAACTTTGATAATTAATAATCACCCGTATAGCAAAATTGGAAATTAATCGATCACATCTCCAAAAATCCCTTATCTACTTAATTACTTCTCTGTTTTTCCTACTTGTCAATTGACAAATCTTAACCCCCCATTTGACAATTGTTGTCAACCCTTTGATTTAGTTACTTGATTTCGATAATTTTTATTCCTACAATCGATTAGAACATGCCTTTCACTTCGTAACTCAATTCTAACTTGTATCACTCCCTGTGGGATCGACCCCAACTCTTTGTTGGTTTATAATAGATTGCGATCGCCTACACCTAGTATTGGATGATGTGTAGTTGAGCGTTATCAAAAATGGCGCCATAGCAGGGCAGTAGTGTTTAGAATTCTCTTATTGAAGTATAGCTATGATCTAATCTTTAGTGTAGTTGGATTGACTTACTTTGTTTTGCGTTTGTTGTTGGTTGTTTGAGAATAGGTGACAAAATGAGTGTGAACGGAAGCACCGTGAACGAATTGGATGACCAAGATTATGTTGGAAACTTAAATGATGTCAATGAAGTTCAATTAGGTAGCGTAGGTGGTATTTGCTTACCTCCGGTCGTTGGATATGCTACATTCTATGTGATTAGCACGATGTGGCAAGTATTGAAAATGAAAGGTGTATTCAGAGGGCTGGATCATGAAGATCCTCATGAGCATGTTCGAAACTTTGTGGACATATGTAGCCCATTCTCTCTCAAGAATATCTTGCAAGAATTAGTCCGGCTTCGGCTATTTCCGTTTTCTTTGATGGGGGAAGCGACCAAGTGGCTAGCAGATTTACCAAGGGGTTCCATTTTGTCTTGGGAAGAATTTACTGAGGCATTCTACATAAGATTCTTTCCACCCTCGAAGATGGTGAAGTTTCGAGACAATATTCGGAACTTCAAGAGAGTAGACGGGGAACCGATTCCAGAAACATGGCTAAGATTTTAAAAGTTGCTGTCACAGTGTCCAACTCATGGGCTTCTGGGTAACGTGATACTACAATACTTTTCCCGGAGTTTAGACTCAGTGAACAAAGTTGTAGCTGACCAACTTGTCCGAAGAGGGATAATGTTACAACCATTTGAATTAGCATCCACCCTTCTTGACGAAATGACAAAGATTAATCGGGCTTGGTACACTTAAGAGGACCAAGTATCTCCATTGAATTTCAGGATGAAGAAGGATAAAATTGATAAAGAGAAAGAGCGGGATGAGAATATTTGTAAAATCATGTCTCAAATGGAGTTGTTGAGGAAACAAGTATTAGAAAGCATTGATAAGAACAAGTAGGTAAAAAAAGTGTCTAGGCTTGAGGAGGGTTCTTGCCTGAGCTATTTAAAGTCGGGTGGGAATCAAGGTTGGAATACACTTATTGAAGAAGAATAGAGGGAATACAATCAAGGTTGGGATAACCAAATGACTTTTGGAAAAGAGAAGACAATCATAAGGAGTATCACATGCTAACAGATAACAGCCCAAGGTCTAAGGGTAGCTCAAGTAGTCTTCAAGTGGATGATTTGTTGTCACGCATTCTAGATAAGGTTGAAGGGTCTAATGACATGATTAAGGAAATAAATACTGATTTCTCATCATTGAATAATAAGGTAAATTATCACGTGGGTTCTATTAAGCAACTTGAATGTCAAATGAGCCAACTTTCAACACAATTAGAACCCAAGTTGTTAGAGAAGAGTGCAGATGATTATATGGCATGTTCAAAGGCTAATCGTGACAAAATATTGGCAGTTGTTACACAAAGTGGGAAAACAACAAGTGGTGATGTGATGGTAAATGATGGGACAAACAGTTGTGAAGAAGAGAAAGACACTATTGAGGTAGAGAGGTACGCTCAAGCACCGAAAAATAACATGCTAAAAAAGAATGAAGAAAACCCAAGGCAAAGCACCACTGAAGAGCTGCACATAGCAAAAGAAGGGGCTGTATTATCTCCAAAGTTAGTGCAACCGCTATCCAAAATCAATACACCATTTCCTCAAAGGCTCAAAAAGCGATATGATGATGAAACGTTTAAAAAAATTCCTATCTGTGTTCAAGTCACTTTCATAAACCTTCCGTTAGTGGAAGCATTGTTGGATATGCTGGGATACGCGAAATTCATGAGGGAGCTTGTCACTGAGAAAAGAAGCATGGATTTTGAAACAATTGAAGTCTCTCACAATTGCAGTTCTGTTATGACTAGCGATGTGATCCCAAAGAAAGAAGATTCAGCGGTATTTACTATCCCTTGTACCATTGGTATGCTTCAGTTTGCTAAAGCATTATGTGACTTGGGGGAAAGTATAAACTTGATACCATATGCCATCGTCATGAACCTTGGGCTGGGTGAACCAAAATCAACAACAATGAGGCTTCTTATGGATGATTGGTCTATCAAACACCCCATTGGAATACTTTATGATATTTTGGTGAAAGGGGATAGATTTATCTTTCTGGCTAACTTTGTCATTTTAGATTGTGAGATTGACGCAGAGGTGCCTATAATTTTAGGTAGACCATTTTTGGCAAACAGAAGAGCTCTAATGGATGTTGAAAGTGGTGAGTTGAAGTTCTGGATAAATGAAGAGGAGGTCACCTTTAATGTGTACAAATCAATGAAGCAACCTAGTGACATTCATGTAGTTTCAACCATTGATGTAATTGATGAAGCAGTGGCTAGTGTGAGTGAAA
Source organism: Solanum gracilifrons (assembly GCA_029582605.1). Taxonomy (NCBI): domain Eukaryota; kingdom Viridiplantae; phylum Streptophyta; class Magnoliopsida; order Solanales; family Solanaceae; genus Solanum; species Solanum gracilifrons. Next base: position 46,092 of record JAJOOH010002834.1, read on the forward strand.
TGATGTGTATGGGTGAACCTCTTGCAGCTGTCCTTTCGAATTATGATGAGGTCGAAGTTCAAGAGTATTATGAAGGAGTGGATGCTCTATCGGGACAAGGTGTTCATGCAAGAAACCCAATGAAGCTTGATATTGATTTAAAAAATTGGGAGAGTCCCCCCGCCAAACCCGTCCATGGAAGAACCTCCAAAGCTTGAGTTGAAAGTGCTTCCATCTCATCTTAGTATGTATTTTTTGGATCAAATAACACCTTACCCATAATCATTGCAGCTGCCTTCCTTGAATGACAAGTAAAATTACTTGTAGGGGTGTTGAAGCGTTACATCAAGGTTTTAGGTTGGATAATTGCTGATATTGTAGGTATTCCCCCGGGGATTTGCACTCATAAAATTCAATTGGACAGCGAATGCAAACCGAGTGTTGAGTATCAAAGATGGCTAAATCCGGCAATGTAGGAGGTAGTAAAGAAAGAAATCAATAAGTGGTTAGATGCAGGTGTAGTATATCCGATTGCAGACAAAAATGGGTGAGTCTTGTGCAATGTGTACCAAAGAAAGGAGGGATCACAATAGTTCCAAATGAAAAAGGTGAACTTGTCCCTATGAGACCGGTTACTGGCTGGCGAGTATGCGTGGATTATCGGAAGCTAAATGCATAGACCGAGAAAGACCATTTTCCATTGCCGTTTATGGACCAAATTCTTGATAGGCTTGCGGGACGTGGGTGGTATTGCTTTTTGGGTGGTTATTCAGGATACAATCAGATTTCCATTGCACCGGAAGACCATGAGATGACCACTTTCACATGTCCCCATGGGACATTTGCTTTCAAAAGGATGCCTTTTGGGTTATGTAACGCCCCGACAACATTCCAATGATGTATGCTATCTATCTTCTCCGATATGGTGAAAGATTCGATGGAAGTTTTCATGGATGATTTCTCAGTTGTTGGTGATTCATTTGAAGACTGTCTCGGACATCTTGGGCAGGTGCTATAAAGATGTGTAGAAACCAACATAGTTCTAAATTGGAAGAAGTGTCATTCATGGTAAAGGAGGGAATTGTCTTGGGGTATAAAATTTCAGGAAAAGGTATTCAAGTGGATTAAGCTAAGGTTGAGTTTATTGCCAAACTTCCCCCTCCTATCTCGGTAAAAGGTGTTCAGAGTTTTCTAGGCCATGCAGGTTTCTATAGGAGGTTCATAAAGGATTTTTCCAAAATAGCACACCCTCTTTGCAATTGTTAGAAAAGGAGTCGACTTTCAATTTTGAGGATGCTTGTCTAAAGGCATTTTTATGTTAGAAAGAAAAGTTGGTGTCAACTCCTATTATTATTTCCCCCGATTGCTGTATCCTGTTTGAGCTCATGTGTGATGCTAGTGGGGTAGCTTTAGGAGATGTTCTTGGCCAATGAAAAGGGAAATTGTTTCATTCAATTTATTATTCAAGTAATACCCTGAATGTGGAGAAAAAGAACTACACCATCACGGAACAAAAATTATTACCGGTAGTGTATGCGTTTGAAAAATTCAGAGCTTACCTTTTGGGAACAAAAGTGGTGGTATATACAGATCATGCAACCATTAGATATTTTATGGCTAAGAAGGATGCACAACCAAGGTTGATTAGATGGGTCTTAGTGTTTCAAGAGTTTGATTTTGAGGTAAAAGATTGAAAGAGGTGTGAGAATCAAGTGGTAGATCATTTGTCGCGGTTGGTAACTCATATGATTGATCCCAAAGAAAGGGACATTGTAGATGAATTTCTAGATGAAACAGTGATATGGGTAACCCAAAGCAGCACTCCTTGATATGATGATCTTGCTAACTTTGTAGTTTGTCTCTTAATACCCAAAGGTCTGAGGTTCTACCAACAAAAGCAGTTCTTGTTTGATGTGAAGAAATATTTCTAGGACGAACAATATCTATTCCGAGAATGTGCAGACCATATAATTCGTCGATGCATAGCGGAAGAGGAAGTCAATGCAATTCTCAATGCTTGTCACACCTCACTTGTTGGTGGGCATCATAGTGGGGTGCGAACAACAACAAAACTACTTCATAGTGGCTACTATTGACCATCACTTTACCGAGATGCACATGAGTTTGTAAAACAATGTATACCTTGCCAAAAGCAAGGAGGAGTATCAAGAAAGCATGAATTACCTGTTAATCCCATCCTCGAAGTTGAGTTGTTCGATCTTTGGGGTATAGATTTCATGTGTCCGTTTGTAAGCTTTTTTGGAAACAAGTACATTTTGGTGGAGGTCGACTACGTCTCCAAATGGGTAGAAGTTGTAGCATTACCCAACAATGAGGGTAAAAGTGTTGTACAGTTCTTAAAGCGATATATTTTTTCTCGATTTGGTACCCCACGTGCTATCATTAGTAATAGAGGATCTCATTTTTGCAACCGGATATTTGCCTTATTGTTGAGAAAATACGGGGTCAAGCATAAAGTTGCAACACCATATCATTCGCAAATAGGCGGCCAAGTGGAAGTTTCAAACCGGGAGATTAAAAGTATTTTGGCAAAAACTATGAATGCAAATTGGACGGATTGGTCTCGAAAGTTGGATGATGCTTTGTGGGCATACTGTGTTGAAAACACCAATTGGTATATCACCTTATCAGTTAGTGTTTGGAAAGTCGTGTCACCTGCCAATTGAACTTGAGCATAAGGCTTTATAGGCATTGAAGACAACAAATCTAAACTCGGAGAAGGCTGTGAAATGGAGAGAGTAACTCATCTTTATGAGTTGGAGGAGTTTCGATTGAGAGCATATGAAAGCTCAGCCCTATAAAGGAGAAAATGAAGAAATGGCATGACGCTAAAATCCTTCGGCGCATATTCTGAGTCGATGATTTTGTTTTCCTCTTCAATTCTCATTTGAGACTTTTCGCCGGTAAACTTAAATCAAAATGGTCTGGTCCTTTCAAGGTGACTCGAGTATTTACAAATGGCGCAGTCAAAGTGAATTAAAGATGGACCAACTTTCAAGGTGAAGGGGTAGCGTCTGAAACTCTATTTTTGAGAATGTCATGAGATATCGGTAATTGAAGTGGTGTATTTGGAAGATGCTTGAATGTATTTCCATGTCTGCCACGATGTTAAATAATGCGCTTCCTGGGAGGCAACTTGAGCTTTAGTTATTTTTGAATAACGTGTGCTGGATGTGCAGGAACAGGTGCTTGTGCGTTGGCATGTCCATTTCGGCGATCCACAGAGTGGGTCGGCAGTCGCGACTTGGCTCGCCTTTCTCACATGACAGGAGAACCATCATCCTGGAATATTTGGTGAAGTAACCAGTCTGCTCGGCGATGCGCTGATGAGGTTTGGCGAGCCAGACTTCGACTGCCCTTTGATCACTATTGAAGGGCCGCTGTTCTGGAACTTTCGGTGACCCTACTTGTCTGTTCGGCGCTGTGATGTTTGCGTAATCAAGACACAACTTCCAATGCAAGTGTCTACGATCGTCCAATAGTAAAGTAACCCAACCAAGGGTTGTGGTCGAGTCCCAAGGGAGATGGGTTTGAGAATTAATAGAAAAATAAAATTAAGTTCTAATTAGTCATAGCTAAAAACATTATCTACTGCAAAAATGTTAAATCTAAGGGGTGACACAAGCGTCAATTATCAATGTGGGTTTGTGACAAATAAGCTAAACCATCAAAATTGCAAATAGTACTAATTAAGGAGACAGGATTCTTGGGATGTGATAGGAATACAGGATAAATGAGATTATTGGGTACATACTTTTGATAGAGAATTTATAGAATAATTGTGACTAGGCTAGACTTAAAGGGGGATAAGCTCTCTCTCGAGTAACTTACCCCGTTTCAAGTGGGTTTCTCTCGAACACCCTCTTGCCGCATGAAGAACATCCTCCGCCTTATCCTACTCACTCTCTCGAGATGAGTGTGTGGGAATGAGACTAGGGTTCACTCTCTTGAGCTGAACCTCATGTTGACCCAATCCCACCGGCCTTCAATGTAGTAGTCTTAGTTTTACGACCTCTCTCTCAAGCAAGCCAAAAATACAAAGGTGAAATAGTATTTGCAACTACAATTTCATTAAGTTCCACCACAACTACTAAACGAAATCACTTTTACGCAACAAATAAACCATCAACAATCAAGACCCAACAGATAATCTAACCCATATTCACAAAATCAAACCCCAAGAATTGAGGTTTTAGCTAGACATGTAAAAGTGATAGAAATTTATACCAAAATGAGTTTGCATTCAAATGGGTATGAAGATTTAAGTCTCAAAACAAGCAAAGAATGAAGAATCCACAAGACCCAAGCCCAAATTCTTGTAGTTGAAACCCTTTGAATCTTCAAGTTATTTAAAACCCTCTCCAAACTTAGAACGCAAAAGTCTATCTTAAAAATTCTATAATAAAAATCTAATAATAAGCTACAACTCTCAACGAGTATTTATAGTTTTCAAAAATCTATGCTGCAGCGGATCATTCGGTGTCGTTAGTCGAGATCGCCAATCAACTCAGCGATCTTCCTTTTGGTAGGTTTCATCACAGTCTTGCTCTATCCTTCAGCATCATCGTGTTTTGGATCATAGGGCGACATAGTACTGCTTCGCGGTACTGCTCGGTGACACGCCGACTGCTCCTTTTCATCGTCATTTGATCCTTTCTTTCAGGGCTCAGCATACTGGACAAAAGGCGAGGATAAGACCTTTTGGCAATTCGCCGAATGGGTTCAGCGATTCTCAGATCTTCATTTCTTCATTCTTTTAGCTGCCTTTGTTCCTTTTTTGCTAAGTAGTGTCCATGCTTTCCCTCAAACTCCAAATACCTGAAACTTAAGGATTTTTTTCAGATATTGAGATAAAATATGCATTTGAGGACATTAATTCTATCAAAATATAGCCCTAAATGAGTTCAATTTGTGGACTCATCAACACCCCCAACTTAAACTTTTGCTTGTCCTCAAGCAAACTCAAGTTCAGCCATTCAAAAAGGGTATCTCGAACAATGCTACGCAAGACTCAATCATGAATGCACACAACAAGACTCAATTTACTTATGCAAAGATCAAATGTGCACTCAAAGATTCAAGTTGTGACTCACCAATATTAAAGAATCTTATGCTCACAATACTTGCTTCAAATGCAAGTTCAAGATTAACCAAAGTGTTCAAATGCCCACACATAGGGAATGATTCCATATTCACACACAATGGTTTAATCATTTAAGGTTTCGGAATCAAATGCAACGCTCACTCTCACAAGGAAGAACACAATGCATACTATAGGTTTGGCCGTATTTTCCAATCAACTTTTGTTTCAGCTTACTCAAGATAAAAAAGGTCATTTCAAGGCTTGTAATGGGACTGAGTGCAAAGGTATGGTCATTTAGGCTCAGTGACTTTCATCCTCATGAAATGTGGTGCTCACAACACTTCCTTTCCTTTTCCTTCATCATTTTCTTTAGTGCTCATAAGTCATCCTATTATTCACTCCCAATGGATTGTTTGGAAATCCCATTTCTTTTGTCCTTTATTCCACAACTTTCTTTTTCATTCTTCTTTTTTATATGGAGGGGTTCCATTTTTCTCAAAACCATGGGTAAGAGGAGACTTTGCTTGCATTTCTTGACTTGCTCTTATCTTTTCACCACACCCCCAACTTAGGATTTTGGCCTAAGTTGGCTATTCAACTAAACCACAACTCCATGAGGATTATGGGTAATGGATAAACAAAGGTCATTGTTTTCATCAAATTTCTTTCAAAGAAAGTTAAGGTTCAAGGGGTGTTCAAAAGAGGTTCACACACACTCACAAGGTAGGTCACAGAAGAGGTATATGTCAAATTGGTTCACACTCTTAGAAGTTGCCTAAGATCATATAAAGAGATAAATCACTTAGTTGACTGGACCAAAGAGGCGAATTCTAGGATCCATCATGCATAGTTCACATGTAAGCTCATTACACTAGGCATTGACACTACAAGTCAAACAAGACTCCACACTTTCGCTAGTGTGCAATGATCATCACAAGAGACTCAATTCGGTACTAGACCAGTCATAACGATATGCAAAGAGTTCACATATTGTCTATGCGACTTCATTTGGCCTCATCGAAGCTGCGCATTCACGTTCGTTCGATTGAGAGAACTATTCAAGTCATCGGTATTAATCGAAACTGAGACTCAAATTTTGCAAAAGAACAACCACATTCAACACACAAGAGGTGGCAAAATTTTTCGGACAGGTCAAAAATCATTTTGCAATTTATAATAAAAGGAGCGACAAGCTCAAACATCCACAGAAAGCAGTGTAAACACAATTTAAACAGAACTTCCCAAATATATACATAAAAACATGAGTCACAAATAGCACACAAAAGGGGGCCTCACCCCACCACAAATAAAAGTATTTTTCCTCAAATACAAGTGACACAAAATCTGAAATGTAAAATAAAGAAAAACAGAGAGGGAGGTAATGAGGAATCCTGTTTATGCAGTCTCTCCATCTATCGGGGAATCGGTGCTCGATGTGTCAGCCTGGAATTTGATAATGGTCCCTGAAGCCTTTTCAGAAGATTCAGCGGCAGTAGACTTACTGAGATTGTCCAAGTCATAAGCCTCCAGAAAGGAGTGGATAGCTGTGAAGAATCCACGTCTCCACGAGGGAATAATGGGGTCTCAGGGATTTGTTCTCTAGCTTGTACGGGGTTTCTTGCCCTCATTATCCATTTTGGGAAGATCTATTGCCTTTGTATTTTTCTTGAAATTTTTCGCTCTTGTTTGTCGGGGGTGGCATAGCTCTTCCAGCTACTTTCGGTGTAGTCATTTCTGCAAAGCTTTGAGAAAAAGTTAGAAAGTATTCAGACAAAAGCAAGGCCGTACAATTTCAGAAGCACTTCACCGAACCAGGTGGTGAAGCGCTCAACCACTTAGGCGGTGGGTCGAGTGCAGTGCACAGAGAATACAAGGGTGCAGACAAAGGGAGTACAGGAAGCCTTTCGGCGAGGCGCCGAATGCGTTTGGCGACATCATGCTTCTCACCGAAAGTTATAGAATTCAACATCACATTTAGCATTGAATTATAGGCGAGAGGGGACATTAGGCAAACCACCGAGTGGTTCGACGAGCTCGACCCAGCTCACCAAATGACCCAACGTGCCTACTTTCGACACAACTTCCCGAATTCAACCCTGCAACCCTAGAAAGAAAAATCAAAACATGCAATAGCCAAATTAGGCTTAGACCCAGCGACACTTATGCATAACCCACAATTTCTCATCCACTATAGGGCACATTTTTCACGAATTAACTATTTAACTCAGTACGATCAATGTTATCGAATCAAAGGAAGTAAACAAAAATTTTGATCCTACAAGAGAGGAACAACACACATCATCAAAGTAATGTCATCGCATTTGAGCACAACTTTTGATAAAAAGGAACTTAGGGCTCGAAACCAACCTTGGATGCTGATTAAGATGCTAGGCGGAAATTCAATCTAGATCCAAGCACAATTTAATAACCAAAACACAACAGAGATGCAGCGATATTGAGAATAAAACTAGGTGCGAGTTTGCAAAGTTTGAAAATGAAGGAGAGCATAGGAAATTGAAACTTTTAAACCTTTGGCTTGAAAAATCATCCGGTTCTTGCCCACTCGATGACATTAGTCGTGAGTGCCGAACCATTCACCGTCATGCCGAGCAATCACCTTCTTCTCCGAGTTTTACAGAATCCCCCAATTAATTATGGAATCCAAACTGCGATACAAATTGAGTTCAACGAGCTGATCGACGACTCACCAAACGAACTTTTCTCTCGCCAATCTATTTCTTTCCAAATGCTTCCCACACTTAATCCTGCACAATTAACACACCATTATTTCTAAAACCAACATAAAGCAATAAAAGGGTTTTGGGTTGCCTTCCAAACAACGCCTTAGTTAACGTCGTGGCATGATGCAAGTCCACCTTTAAACCTCATTTTTTGGGTTTACTATAGTGTCACTAGGCAAACCCCCTTGCTGTCTTAGATTGAGGTGAGACGAGATATGACCTATTTGGGTCTCTTACTACTTGATCAAAACTGAATGAGAGGTGACAGTTGGTTAAGGATGGACACATCTTCTTTCATTCCTTTTAGCATTTTGTCTGACCTTTCAACTTGGTTGAGAATATGTGAGAGCATATCCTCTGACCTACCACCTTTCGAGTCCTTGGGCTTTTGGCGCTCATGGGGAGGCACATATCTATCTTTCTCCCCATCCTTCCAATTCAAATTACGGTCCCTCCATTAACGATCTCGATCCTTCCAGCCTTCATCTCTAGCCCAACCTTGGTTACCACCCTGCCTTGGGTAGTTTGAACGATAGCCACCGCCTTGGTTGAATAGACAATTTACCTCCTTGTTATACAAGGCTTCAAACTTCATTTCTTCAGGATTTGTACACCCGACCCTACGACATTGACGCCACGGGCACCAGCCCCTGTGACATTTTTGGATAAAATGTCAAGCTGTGTCACGATCTTGGCCATGTTTTGGTCTCTCTCATGATCATTTTCAATCTTCTCCTTAGATAGCTTGAAGGTGAGAGGAGAGACTTGGTCCTCGCGACTGTACCATGCTCTGTTGATGGTTGTAATGCCATCTAAAGTTGGGCTGCTACTACATAAGGCTGCTGCATTGTGCCTCCAGGTGAAAGTTGGTCAGCGACCCCTTTGTTTACCGAGTCTAAACTCCGGTAAAAGTACTGAAGCAACACATTATCAGGCAAACCATGGGTTGGGCATTGAAGCACCAACTTTTTGAACCGCAACCAAGTTTCGTGCAGAGGCTCTCCTTCCAGACGCTTAAAGATCTGAATGCTATCACGAAGGGTCATCATCTTCGAGGGAGGGAAAAATCGCACTTGAAATGCGGTTACCAATTCTCCCAGGAAGTGATGAATTCACGCGGCAACTCGGCCAGCCATTTGCACGCCTCTCCCATCAATGAGAAAGGGAATAATCTTAACCGAACTGACTTCTGAGATATGTTTTTGAACGATAACGGTCCGCACACATCTACGAAGTTCCGAAGATGCTCGTGAGGATCCTCGTGAGCCAACCTGCTGAAAAGTCCTTTTAGTTGCAAGAGTAGCAAAATAGTACTCGTTATGTGGAACACTGCATTTCCCTCGGCTGGAGGTAATCGGATAGCTCCAATACCTCCCATGAGATGGGGACCGTGGATGTTGGGCTTTTGGACATCGTTGAGATTTCTGATATCATCTTGGTGGCCCACCTGGCTACCGTTAACACTCATGCTTTCTGAAATGTTCACACAAGCAAACAAAAAAAAACTAAAGATTATGTGAGTAACTACAACTAAGAAGAACAAAAATTCTACTAATCTAAAAATTCTTAAATAACACCATTCCCCGGCAGCGGTGCCATTTTGATGTTTGCGTAATCAAGACATAACTTCCAATGCAAGTGTCTACGATCGTACAATAGTAAAGTAACCCAACCAAGGGTTGGGGTCTAGTCCCAAGGGAGTGGGCTTGAGAATTAATAGAAAAATAAAATTAAGTTCTAATTAGTCATAGCTAAAGACATTATCGAATGTAAACATGTTAAATCTAAGGGGTGACGCAAGCATCAACTATCAATGGGGGTTTGTGACAAATAAGCTAAAACAACAAAATTGCAAAGAGTACTAATCAAGGAGACGAGATTCTTGGGATGTGATAGGAATACGGGATAAACGAGATTATTAGGTACATGTTTTTGATAGAGAATTTATAGAATAATTGTGACTAGGCTAGACTTAAAGGGGGATAAGCCCTCCCTCGAGTAACCTACCCCGTTTCAAGTGGGTTTCTCTCGAACACCCTCTTGCCGCATGAAGAACAACCTTCGCCTTAGCCCACTCACTCTCTCGAGCCGAGTGTGTGGGAATGAGACTAGGGTTCACTCTCTCGAGTTGAACCTCATGTCTACCCAATCCCACCGGCCATCAATTTAGTAGTCTTAGTTTTACGACCTCTCTCTTGAGCAAGCCAAAAACACAAAGGTGAAATCGTATTTGCAACTAAAGTTTTACCGCAACTACTAAATGAAATCACATTTACACAACAAATAAACCATCAACAAGCAAGACCCAATATATATTCTAACCCATATTCACAAAATCACACCCCAAGAATTGGGGTTTTAGCTACACATGTAAAAGTGATGGAAGTTTAAACCAAAATGAGTTTGCATTCAAATGGGTATGAATATTTAAGTCTCAAAACAAGCAAAGAATGAAGAATCCACAAGACCCAAGTTTAAATTCTTAGAGTTGAAACCCTTTGAATCTCCAAGTTCTTCAAAACCCTCTCCAAACTTAGAACTCAAAAGTCTATGTTAAAAATTCTATATTAAAAATCTAATAATAAGCTACAACTCTCAATGAGTATTTATAGTTTTCAAAATCTGTGCTGCAACGGATCATTCGGCATCGTTAGTCTAGATCACTGATCAACTCGGCGATCTGCCCTTTGGTAGGTTTCATCACCGTCTTGCTCTATCCTTTAGCATCGTCGTGTTTTGGATCATTGGGCGACATAGTACTACTTCACGAAATTGCTTGGTGACACATCGACTGCTCCTTTTCACCGCTGATTTGATCCTTTCTTTCAGGGCTCAACACACTAGAACACAAGGCGAGGATAAGACCTTTTGGTGATTCGCCGAATGGGTTCGGTGATTCTCAGATCTTCATTTCTTCATTCTTTCAGCTGCCTTTGAGATAAAATATGCATTTGAGGACAGTAATTCTATCAAAATATAGCCCTAAATGAGTCCAATTTGTGGTCTTATTACGCTGCGCCAATGGGGTTCGACGAGCTCAATTTTGACTGCCATTTGGTCACTTTTGTAGGGCCACTGTTCCGTAACTTTCAGCGGGGCACATGCAGTTCGACGGTTCACCGAGTTGTCCGGTGACCTTAACAAGCTTCACCGTTGGGTACCATAGTGAAGAATTCTTCTAAACCCATTTCTTTCATTTAGTACTTTGTTCTTTATCTTTTTATTTTTATTTTTCACTTTACATTGAGGACAATGCTAGGTCTATTTGGTGGGATAAAGGTTTGATACCACTTCTAAATATGACTGTTCTCTTGAAATTTTGAGCGTCGATGATAATCAATAACGATGACTTGAATAGTGCTCTCAATTGAACGATATGAGTGTGCGGCTACATGAGGAAAATTGAGTTCGTAGGTCATATCTGAACTCCTAGCATCTCGTTTTGACTAGCTCGTTATTGAGTTGATCTCTTGTGATGATCATTACACGTTAGCTGAAAATTGTAGAGTCTTGTTTGATGACTGTGTTGAATGCCATGTGTGGTAAGGCTGCCTTGAACTATGTTCTTGATGATACCTAGAACTTGCCCCGTTAGTCCAATTGATTAATGTAAGCAAGCGATTGAAATGATCTTAGGCCCAATTTGTGAAGAGTGAATCAAAAATTGATATTATACCTCTTTGTGGCCACCTTGTGCGAGTGTGAACCTAGATTGACACATTTTGAGCCTATCCTTTTCCTTTGAAGATACTTGAACAACTTTGACTTCTTTTCCCCATCACCTATAACCTTCATGAAGTATTTTTTTGTTTGAATAGACAACTTAGGCCAAAATCCTAAGTTGGGGGTGTGGTGAAAAAGAAGGAAAATCAAGGAAAGTGAAAAATCCACCTTTGAAGGATCATGTTGAAAAAGATGGAACCCCTCCATGTAAAAGAAGAGAGAGAAAGAAAAGAAAAATGATAAAATAGAAAAAGATTGAAAAACAGAAGAGTTTTTGAAGTAGAGTTTGTGAAAGGAGTAAAAGATATCGGGTATTTAATGCATCATGATTAAATGAACAATAGGATGGATTGTGAACATCATAGAGTATGAAAGAGAAGGAGAAAAAGTGAATTGCAGGCCATACATCATGAAGGTAAAAGTGACTAAACCAAAATGACCATACCTTTATACTCAACCCCATTACAATTCTTGAATGGCCTTTGTGATCTTGAGTGAGCTGAAAATAATGTTGATTGGAAAATAAGGGCAAGCCTATGGGTAGAGTCATGCATGTCTTCATCTGCAGGAGTGTGAGAGTTGTATTTGATTACGAAATTAGAAATTGTTTATGAATTTTTTGTGAGCATGGAATCTTTCTTTGTGTGAGGGCATTTGAATACTTTTGTTGAGCTTGAACTCGCATTTGAAGCAATCATTGTGAGCTTGAGTTCTATTTAATGATGGTTAGTCACAATTTGAAACTTAGAGTGCACACTTGAACATTGTATATGTAGTTTGAACCTCTTATGTGCATTTGTGTTGAGTCTTGTGTAGCACTGTTTGTAGATATCTTCATTGAACTGATTGATCTTGTGTTTTACTTGAGGACAAGCAAAAATTTAAGTTGAGGGTGTTGATGACTCTGGGATTTAGACTCATTTAGGGCTTGTTATTCATAGTATTAGTGATCTCGATGCCTATTTTGTGCTCTAAACTGATGTGTTAATGCTAATTTGCAGATATAAAGGCAAAAGAGCAAGGCAAGGACAAAACCGGGAAAAAAGGAGCAAAAAAGATGAAAAAGGCTGAAGATAGTGAAAGCTGAGAATTGCCAAAGCCACTCGGCGAGGCACTTCAGCTAGCCTAAAGTTCCAGATTGCCAGCCCTGGGGAGAATCTACCTTGGCGATGGATTTCTACTTTCGGCGAACCGCCGAATGGATCGGCGACATCCACTCAGATTGCCTAATGTTACAGAACTGTTGGTGAAGATACAGGCAAAAATGACAATTAGAAAGGACAAATGGTGAATTGCCGATCAGGTCGGCGATCCCGACCTCGATCGCCTAATATTATAGTACCAAAATGGTGATAATGCAAGATAAAATGGCGATGGAAAGAAGCGTTTAGCTCGTCTTCGATTTGTTCGGCGACAATCAATTTATACCGTCGAATGACCTCGAAGGCCAAATTCTCAGAACGTATAAATTGATATTTAAGAAGATAAAAAGGAGGCTATCATTGTTAGACTCAGAGTTTTGAATGAAAACATTGTTTTTGCTTAGTTTTGAAGAGTTTTTCTAGTAGATTTTGAATTGGGTTTTGGAGTTGCAGCTAAATTGAAGCATTATAAAGACTCGGAGATTAATACTCAAATATGGAGAACGTAATTGATATTGATTTCTTACCTTTTATGATGTGTGGTTAAAACGCCCAATCTTGGGGGTGTGATTATGTGATTAATTTCCTTAATTAGCTTTTGGGTATTAGTAATTACTGATTTAATTGCTGTTTGGAAGTGCATTTGATTGGTAATTGAGGTTCAATTTATGAATTGTAGTTGAAAAATGCAATTCTAATTTAGTATTTTATGGTTGGTCGAGAGAGAGGTTTTATAGTTCAGATTACTAATTGATGATTGTAGTGTTTGAGTTGTTATGGGTTCAGCTTGAAAGAGTGAATATTTATCCGAAAATACCTTCTAGCTCGAGAGAGTAGATGAATTGAGGTAATGGGCTGTTCATAGTAGGTGCTTTTTGAGGTTCGAGAGAACTCACTTGATTCCTAGTAGTTGATAGAGAGATGACTATTACATCTAAAGCCTATCCTACCCACTAAGACCCAGCAAACTTTGATAATTAATAACCACCCGTATAGCGAAATTGACCATTAATCGATCACATCCCCAAGTATCCCTTATCTACTTGATTACTCCTATGTTTTTCTTAGTTATCAATTGACAAACCTTTACCCCCCCCCCCCCATTTGACAATTGTTGTCAACCCTTTGATTTACTTACATGGTTTCGATAATTTTAATTCCTACAATCGATTAGAACATGCCTTTCACTTCGTAACTGAATTCTAACTTGTATCATTCCCTGTGGGATCGACCCCAAGTCTTTGTTGGGTTTATACTAGACTGCGATCGCCTACACCTAGTATTAGATGAGGTGCAGTTGAGTGTTATCATCCTAAAGAAATGAAAGGACATACTAAAGGAAAGAAATAGGAATGTGGAAGCTAAAGGGAAAGACTCATATCTGACTATTTTTTACTTGACATTGACTGCTCTTCACTTTACAACACCTGCAAACGAAATAAATATGAAATGTTAGCCTCAAGTATAATATATGCTACAGCTACAAATGACATAAATATGAAGAACAATAAAAGCAACAGACAGTTGAATTGACCAAGAGAAACAAATAACAAAGACAATTAAAATATTTAGAGTAAACAATGAAACAAAACAAAAACCAAAAACAAAAGAAAATGCAAAAACTAATTTGAATTGACAAATAAAGGAGAATTATTTGTCCTTTAATGAAGATCTACAAAATATCGTAATACGTATCATGGACAATTATTGTATGCATTTTTTATTTATTTTTAGGGATAGTTGATTTATGGTAAAGTTAAACTGTGTAAGTAGCTAAAAGCAGTATCAAGGAGTACAAAAGAGGCAACTACGTTACAAGATTAGATCTCCTAGTTAATTATTTAAAGGTATGATCATGCATAATAGTGTGTTTATTTCATCTACATATAATCCTTATAGAGCTTTAAACAAGGAAATAAAACCCGACTAGACAATATATATCAACTTTCCTTTAGCGCTAAACAAAAGGCTGTGGGTATTAGAACAACTATATATCATAATATCTTTTCTAACTCTAATAGGTACATATAACCTTAGGAAATGACTATTCAAATGACCTTTTGTTGCTGCATATGAATGTGGTCTATATTAGTAAACATTTCATACTTTTAAATTTCTCAGCTCTTTTGCACATGAATGTGGTCTATATTAGTGTATCAATCAATATAACTTTTCAATTTCTTTGGCTATAAAGAGTAACTAAGAAAATTAATGCATTGATTTTGTAAGGATAAATTATACTTTTAAGGGAAAAATGATCAGTTAACTTTTGAAAAGCTTTTTGGACTTTCAATATTTTACTTTAAATATTCCCATTTTAGTCTTAGGGCATGCACATAGCACATCTACCGTGTTGCCAATAAGTAAATATTTTTTTTACAAAATCACGTGAATATTATTTTAAAATGTGTTTAATATACGAAGTATAAAAATTAAGAATGATTAATGGTTATCCTATTTAACTAGCTCGATGAAGGAGACCACACACCATCTCATAGAAATCCGCAAATGCTTGATACTAATTTTGATGTTTTGGTTTTGTATTTACACGATACATGTGCTGAGGGTCTATCGAAAACAACCTCTCTACCTCCCAAGTAGGGGTAAGGACTCCATAAACACTACCGTCCACAGACCCCACTTACGTGATTACACTAGGTATGTTGCTGTAGTAACTATTACACCTTTTTTTAGAAAACAAATTTAAATGGAAAGATTGATTGTTAAAGATCGAGCAAATTAAAAGATTGAACAATCCTGTCACTTTATCAATATAGAGGGTTTCCATCTTTTTCAACATAATTCATCAACATCAGACTTTTACAAACTTCGTGACTTTTCTCCTTTTTCACCACGCCTCCAACTTAGGCTTTTGGCCTAAGCTGGCTATTCAAACGAACCAATGCTTCATGAAGGTTATGGGTGATGGGACAAAGAGGTAAAAATGGTCATGTTTCAACCAAATAAAATGGTAGGCTCAAATGGTGCCAAGCTAGGTTAACACTCTCACAAAGATGTATAATAGCAATTTTGGTTCACTCTTCACAAATTTTGCCTAAGATCATTTCTATGGTTTGCCTACATTAGTCAATTGGACTAACTGGGCAAGTTCTAGGTATTACCCAACATGTATTTCAAAGATATCTCACCACACATGGCATTGAACACAATCATCAAATAAGATTTTACAATTTTCAGCTTGCGTGCAACGATCATCTCAAGAGGTCAACTCAATAACCAGTCACAATGAGATGCTAAGAGTTCATATATGATTTATGCAATTTAGTTTGCCTCATTGGAGCCGCACACCCATATCGTTCAATCAAGAGCACTATTTAAGTCATCGCTATTGATCGAAATCGGCACGCAAAATTGCAAGAGAATAACCACATTCACAAACATCAAGAGGTGGCAATTTTTAAAATCAACCAACATGCATTAGGGACCACAAATCCACAATCACACGGTCTAAAGACATCAAGCCATCACAAAAATAGGGTAATAGTGTACTCCCACCCCACCAAACAAACATAAAATTGTCCTGAATGATAAAATAAAAGTAAAGACAGAACTAAAAAGGAAAGATCACTGAGTGAATGGAGTGAGGTAAGAAGAACTCTTCACTGCATGGATAATCGGTGAAGGCTCCTTGAAACCTCCGAACAATTCGGTGGACCGCCGAACTTAATGTAGCTCGCCAATATTTCTAGAACGCTGACCCTCTAGTTGAGACCAAAAGGAAGACTAAATCGCGACTGCCGAACCACTCGGTGAATCACGGAACGGTCTGACAACTTGCTGAACTTTCCAGAATGGCGGTCCTTCAGTCCGTACTAAATTGTGAATACCAAACCACTCGGCGGATCGCTAAAAGGGTCCTATCATCACGCAAATGCCAGTCCCCGCACATTCGGTAAATGTTTTTTGAAAATAAGTAAAGCTTGGGTTGACTCCCAAGAAGTGCCTTATTTAATGTCATGGCACGTCATGGAAACGCTCTGACGCATCTTCCAAATACACCACTTTAATTACCGATATTTCCAAAAATTCTGTAACACAATGGAAACTAGAAGGCTAAACTGGAGCTTTACGTGAGGGTTCTAGAATTTGACGTGAGGGTTAGAATCGTAAATATGACTTCTCGTACATAGAATGAAGGATATAGGGGTTTAACGTCAAGGTACAACTCCAAAAGGACCAACCAAGGTTCCTTGAGGAGGACCCTAAAGTCCACCTAAACACTGCCCAAAATTGTGTACCCACGGAGGGACCTACTCCCTGTAAGGTGGTCCACGCTCTGTGGGTGGAGACTCGTGGGTCAAGGACAAGTCAAGGAGCTGCAGAACCCACCCCACACCCCACCAGTATGGGCCGTGGGTCAGTCCACGCCCCGTAGGTGGGGGTCGTAGATGGGGTTTGTAAACTTTCTTTTTTTCCGGTTAAGTCAAGGGTAGTCTAGGTAATTTCTATTTTAATTAGTATTAAGTGAAGTCATTTTGTATAGTTTTAATTTAACTATATAAGACTTTTTATGTCATTAAACAACCCATCCATCTCATAAAATTTTAAAACCCAAATCAATAACCAATTTCCCCCCTAAAATTTTCTCTCTAGAAAGTGAAGAAGAAGAATAAGAGAACAAAGCTAAGAAAATTCCTCCATTTGTTGCAAGCTTTTGTGTGGGCTTTATAATCAAGGTATGTTATCTTATTCATCCATGCATTCTTTCATCCATTTAGCCCCCTAGATTTCCCCCAATTGTGAAGATGAAATGCCCAATTCATATTAGGGTTCCTTTCAAAATCGTGGGTTAAGTTGAGTATGATTCCAATTGTGTGGATAATACTTTTTTATATTTGATTTTGTATTGAATCATGATGCATTTATGATGTTATATGTTTTCTATGGCTAACCCTAGTCTAATTGATGAAATTGAAGAATGTGGGTTTATGCTTTGTGAAGTGAAATTGAGGATTTATAGGTGATCTTCTAGAATTGATGACATGCATTGAATTATTCAACAATAGAAATATGTAAACATGAATTGAATTAGATTAAATATTATATGATGTATGTTGACTAGTAATGAATGATATTGAGCCTTTATGATGAATTAAGACTAGAATTCTTAAAGATGAAGCTTGTGACTAGATTATCTTCCAATCTAGATATGCATGATGGTTGTGAGAAGTAAAGCTTTGAGAGTAAGTCTTGTAGTCATGGATGTTGACTTCTAGGATTTTGAAGGTAAAGTTAATAAGATGAATTATGTATGTTAAGGATTGAGAGTAAAGTGAAAATAGAAGATTAATGGTTAGAACTATGGTGGAAGAACTTTACCTACCTAATCTAAATCATGAATATTTGAAGGTATGAAGTAATAGAATGACATGAGATAGGATGATTTCCATGTCTAGTGTTTGGACCGAAAGTGTGATGATTGAAAGTAAGTTTTGAACCTGAAGGAAGTGAAGTATGAGATTATGCTTTTAGTAATTGAACTACTTGATTTATGATTATATCTATGTCTAATGTAGTCATTCTAAATCTATTGATTTGATATGAGCTTGACCCTTGAAAGGGAAATATATGATATTATGCATGCTTTATGAATGTTATGTAAATGCTTTAAGAACACTTTGAGAGTAAAGTGATTATGACTATGATATAATTGTGGTGTTGTTGAAAGGCTATTCTCTCTCAAACATACTTATGCATGACTATGAGTGAAGTATCCATGATTATGATAATGTTTTTGTGATTCATTGAAAGGCTATTCTCATGAACACATAATGAACATGATGTGAAAGGTTTTCTCACAATATTATTATTCTAAAATTGGAAGGCTTTCTCACCTAATTGAATCTAACATGAACATGAAGACATGGACGATGAAAGGTTATTCTCACGCATGATCTAAGAGCTATTCTAATGAACCATGTTGGATTGAGTACTAAAACATTCTTCCATGCTTATGAACTAAGTTATGACTTAACATGTACTTCGTGGGAATTATGCTTAGCACCGAGTGGATATGAATATGAGATGGAAGCTTTTACACAAGTTAGTCCAACTTCCCAAATGGGTTCCTTCTACGCTAGTTAAGTCCCGGTTCCCAAAACATGTATCTCATGATATGGAAACCTTCTACCTCAGTCAAGTACTAGTTTCTAGTAGCAATATCCTTATCCCATAACTAAGTGCCCTCATAGGATATTTAGCTATTGGATCAACCTAAAGCTAATACATGATAGTTCTACCTTAGGTA
Organism: Solanum gracilifrons; assembly: GCA_029582605.1. Taxonomy (NCBI): domain Eukaryota; kingdom Viridiplantae; phylum Streptophyta; class Magnoliopsida; order Solanales; family Solanaceae; genus Solanum; species Solanum gracilifrons. The sequence goes on from JAJOOH010002834.1 coordinate 65,049, forward strand.
AGTAGGACACCTCTTTTTGGTGTGGGGGCATGACATTGAATTCCATGTTAAGCTCACATGGTCTATGTCGGTTAAGGCTAATTCCCAAAACAAGAATATGAATCAGGAATTATGGTTACTCAAGAAGCTTTACTTAGCATGGGTGGGATTTATGGGGTCTTATTCATGCATTGCACAATTATGCTTTGAGGGTAGTTATGATATGTTCCTCTTATGTATGATGATCTATGTAATGAATATGCTTATGGCTTATGCTTATGATGTATGTTTTGATGGATTGTTGCTATAGTTGCCTTCCATGATATGATTTACTAAATATGAGAGATTCCCTTGTCTATGAGAACTAAGCTAAGGATGATATCAAAGATGGTAAGTATGTATGATGGCCTAAGGTGGTACTTAGTATGGATGAGATTATGGGATCTTATCCATGCATTACACAAGTTGGACTTGAAGCTACTTATGAAGTGTTTCTCTTATGTTATGAAGAACTAAGTATTGACTATGGTATGAGTATGGAGCATATCTTATGTTCAAGGTTTATGCCTAATGGTGACTAATGCTTATATGATGCCTATGTTGGAGACTTTGCATATGATTATGTTATGGCCTCTTATGCTTATGTCTTATGTTGGCTAACAATTATGTTATGCTTTTATGATGTTATTCTAGCTAACCTATTTAGTACATTTTGTACTAACGCATATTCTTGCCTACATTCTTATCAAATGTAGAGTTTGACGACATTGAGTTCCATTCTTGAGGATAGGTTTCTAGAAGTGCAAGGAGTTGAAGATTTAGTGAGTCCTCATAGCATCGAGGATAAAGCCACCATTACCTTTATGTCTTTTCTTTATGCTTTATACTATCGTATGGGCTGAGTCCAAAAGTTTTTCTTCAAGGTTGAGTTTAGATGGTTTGAGACAATGAGTTATAGAATTCCACTTGCTTTTATAAAAAACTTTGATTGTAAAGAAAAGTTTAAAAATTTCCGCATCACTTCTAATTACTTTATGTTATGATATGCTAAGTGGCTTGTGGTAGGCCTTTCGAGGTCTAGTACGCCATGTTACATCTAGTGGGTACCCCTGGGTCGTGACAAACTTGGTAATCAGAGCATAATGTTTTTGAATGATTCTAGGATTGTCTTAAAAACCATGTCTTGTAGAGTCTTGTTCATAAGTGTGAAGCGCGCCACATTTATGAATAGGAAGCTATTAGATGAGTAGGAAAATTCACTTCTTCATTTTCTAAGTCGTGCCATAGAGTTTAACTCTATAAGGTCTTTCTTCTTATTCAATGGTCTTCAAGATATGACTACTCGAAGGGCTCATGCTTCAAGGAGCGAGGGAAAAAATATTGGTTGTGATGCCAATCATGGCTATGTGACTAGATATGACTTGATATGCTAGATATATATATCATTCTTAGGATGGATTGGTAGTATTAGTGAAAATACTCCTATGAGATTTTAGAACCCGTATACTTTGAGTGTTGCATGTAACACCTAGCTAAGGTGAGAGAGGTATGTTTAGTTGTTTACCAACTTCAAAGAGTTAGTTACCTTGTTAAGATTGATCTTAGGTATGGTCATTTTAAGTAGGGTGTTTAGATAAAACCTAGACATGATTGAAGGGTAGAACCCTACTTGGCTATTTTAGAGCTTTGGGTATGTTGAAGAAGACTTAAGGAAGAGGGTGTTTAGAAGAGACCTTGAGGTGTTCAATTAGTAGACTCCTAATAAGGGTAGTAGTATAGTTCACCATAGTTTAGAATCACCATGATTGAGGATTGTGAAGGCTTAGTGATGACTTAATCCGACCTTAGTTAAAATTAAATTAATGGTGCTTAGAAGGTCCGTTAAGGCTTGCTCCCAAGGCGGAGATGATATGCTTAGTATGCAAGGTCGTTGAGTGTTCCTAATGCCTAGGAGTTGGGTTACTTGAGTTTCTCACCCTAGAAGGTGGAATAAGTTGGGAAGTTTAGTCCACATTTTGTAAGCGCATATGAACTCTTGAGATGATAAATTCCTCTTAATTTGTATGATGTGTGGAGTCATGTGTGTTTGTGTGTTGCCATGATTTTCTTATATGATGCATGTTCATGAAAACTTGTGTTTTGAAAGAAAATGAGTATTATGTGAATTGTTTTTCTCATGTTGTAGTGCATTGAGTATGAATTGCCTATTTGACTTCATGAGATGAATATATGAGCATGCCTTAGTATGGAGTTGAGAGATTCCTCTATGAATAAATGCTTTTTGAGAGTAAATTGCATATGAGCTCCATGAGAGTATGTTGAATATGTTGTGACTAGGAGATGGTAGTTCCTCCTTGAACATGGCTAGTTATGAGAATTTCTTGTATCTTGGGTTGGTAGATGTAGTTCCTACTTCCTTGTGTTGCATTGAGTATGTTTGAGTTGGAGTTGATGTTTCCTCCTTTGGATTGTGCATTATTTTGATGTTTCATGCATGATGGGCTGCTAGTCTTGAGTCTTTAATTCCGGAAGGTGTCTAGATCGTCATTCGAGGATGAATGTTCCTAAGGAGGAGATAATGTAACACCCCGGAAAATAGTTGGCTAAACTAGAGCTTTACGTAAGGGTTCTAGAGTTTGACATGAGGGTTAGAATCATAAATATGACTTCCCATACTTAGAATGAAGGGTTTAGGGGTTTAACATCAAGGTACGAATCCCCAAGGACCAACCAAGGGTCCTTGAAGAGGATCCTAAAGTCCACCTAACCACTGCCCAAAACAATATACCCACGGAGGGACCTATGCCCCATAGGGTGGTCCACACTCCGTGGGTGGAGCCTCGTGGGTCAACGACAAGTCAAGGAGCTGCAAACCCCCAACCCATACCCCACCAGTACGGGCCGTGGGTCAGTACACTCCCCGTAAGTGGGGGTCGTGGATGGGGTCTGTAAACTGTTTTTTTTTTTGGTTAAGTCAATGGTAGTCTAGGTAATTCCTATTTTAATTAGTATTAAGTGAAGTCATTTTGTATAGTTTTAATTCACCTACATAATACTTTTTAAGTCATTAACCAACCAATCCACCTCAAAAATCCCAAAACCCAAATCAATAACCAACTTTCCCCCCAAAATTCTCTCTCTAGAAAGTGAAGAAGAAGAAGAAGAAGAGAAGAAAGCTAGGTCAAATTTCTCCATCTGTTGAAAGCTTTTGTGAGAGATTTATAATCAAGGTATGTTAGCTTATTCATCCATGGATTCTTCCATAGATGGAGTCCCCTAGATTCCCCCCCTATTGTGAAGATGAAATCCCCAATTCATGTTAGGGTTCCTTCCAAAATTGTGGGTTAAGTTGAGTTTGATTCCAATTGAGTTGATAGTACTTGTTTATGATTGATTTAGTATTGAATCATGATGTATTGATGATATTATATGTTTTCTATGGCTAACCCTATTCTAATTGATGAAATTGAAGAATGCGGGTTTATTCCTTGTGAAGTGAAATTGAGGATTCATAGGTGATGTTTTAGAATTGATGACATGCATAGTAATTGTTCAAGAATAGAAATATGTAAACATGAATTGAATTAGACTAAAGATTATATGATGGATCTTGACTAGTAATGAATGAGATTGAGCCTTTATGATGAATTAAGACTAGTGTTGCTTAAAGATGAAGCTTGTGACTAGATTATCTTGTGATCTAGATATAAATGATGATTTTTAGAAGTAAAGCTTTGAGATTAAGGCTTGTAGTCATGGATGTTGGCTTGTAGGGTTTTGAAGGTAAAGTTAATAAGATGAATTATGTATGTTAAGGCTTGAGAGTAAAATCTATATGAGAATAGAAGATTAATAGTTAGAACTATGGTGGAAGACCTTTACCTACCTAATCTACCTCATGAATTTTTAAATGTATGAAGTGATAGAGTCACATGAGATAGGATGATTTCCGTGTCTAGTGCTTGGACCCAAAGTGTGATGATTGAAAGTAAGTTTTGAATCTCAAGGAAGTGAAGTATGAGATTATGCTTGTAGTAATTGAACCACTTGAATTATGATTATATCCATGTCTGATGTAGTCATTCTAGATGTGTTGATTTGATATGACGTTTGACCCTTGAAAGGGCAATATATGATATTATGCATGATTTATAAATGTTATGTATATGCTTTAAGAACATTTTGAGAGTAAAGTGATTATGACAATGATATAATTATAGTGTTGTTGAAAGGCTATTCTCACACACACACTTATGCATGACTATGAGTGAAGTATCAATGATTATGATAATGTTGTTGTGACTCATTGAAAGCCTATTCTTATGAACACATAATGAATATGATGTGAAAGGTTTTCTCACAATATGATGACTCTAAGGTTGAAAGGCTTTCTCACCTAATTTAATCTAACATGAACATAAAGACATGGACGGTGAAAGATTATTCTCACGGATGATCTAAGAGCTATTCTAATGAACCATGTTGGATTGATTGCTTTTGAGTCCACAATATGGACTCATTTAGGGCTTAATTTTAATAGATTTAGTGTCCTCGAATGCATATTTTGTCTCAATAACTAATGTAAATCCTTGAATTTCAGGTATTTGGACTTAGGGAGAAAGCATGGACACTATTGAGAAAAAAGGAACAAGGCAACTGAAAGAATGAAGAAAAGAAGGCTGAGGATCTCCTAAACCATTGGGCGAGTCACCCAATGGCCTAAGTCTTTCCTAATGTTCCAGTGTGCCAAGCCCTGAAGGACAAAATTAAGTCGACGATAGAAATGAGTAGTTGGTGAGTTGCCGAACGGTTCCGCGATGCAGTGCTTTATCGCCCAAAGTTACAGGATCTCAAGGATGGGGAAGGAAAAAGCAAAAGGGGGATACAAATGACCAAAGGGCGGATCGCCGAGTGGATCGGTGATCCCGACTCATTTCACCAATTGGTCCTTCGCAACACACTTTTTGACAACTATAAATACTTGTTTAAATTTTTAGCTTAGTATCTCATATCATAGTATTTATTAGTTTTTGAAGTTTAGAACTTAGAACTGAGTTTGAGAGACATTTTTCCTTAGCTTTGAAGATTTGAAGATTTCAATCTCTAAGAAATTGGAAGTGGGTATTGAAGATTCTTCATTGTAGACGTTTGTAAAGACATTATTAATCATACCCAGTTGATGGAAACACATTTCAGTATCGATTTCTATCTTTTAACTATGTCAAACTATAACCCCAATTCTTGGGGTGCGATTATGTGATTATGGGTTAAATTAACTGCTGAGTATTGCTAATTGATAGTCTATTGTCTATTTAAAAGTGATTTCATTCAGTAGTTTTGGTTGAATTTCATGGGTTGTAGTTGCTAATACAATCCTAACTTCGTATTTTTGGTTTGCTCGAGAAAGAGGTTTTAAAACCAAAATTGCTAAATCGATGGTCTGTGGGTATTGGGTTATCATGGATTCAGCTCGAGAGAGTGAATGGACAAAAGTGAAGGTTGTTCTTCATTGTGGCTTATTAGTGTTCGAGAAAAACCAATTTGATTCGGGGTAAATTGTTCGAGAGTAAGTTTACCCCCACTAAAGTCTAGCTTATTCGCTGATTTGCAGCGGTTTACTATTAATTTCAACTACCCGGTTGTTTACCTTACCCATAATCCTATCATATCCCAAGAATCCCGTCTCCATATTCGTATTTTTATATTATTTGCTGTTTTTAGTTGCTAGTTGACTACAAACCCCCTTTTGATATTTGACACTTGTGTCAACCTTTAATTTATCATGTTTTTTTTCGTAAATGTTTTTAGCTATAATTGACTTGATCATATTTATGTTTTTCTATTGATTCTTATGTACGAACCACTCCCTTGGGACTCGACCCAAACTCACTAGTTGGGTTATATTACTACTCACGATCGTTGGTACTTGAACTGGAAGTAGTGTCCTGATACGTGAAATCAAAATGGCGTAGCTGTCGGGGAGTGGTGTTACTTGAGAATTTTTAGTTTAGTTGAAGTTTGTTCTTGTTAGTTATAGTTCTACTTAATTTTAGTTTTGTTTTTCTTGTTTGTGTGTTACAACAGGAAGAATGAGTGTGAATGGTGAACATTGTCACCAAATAGACCAACCCTTTTTGAAACCGTTGAATCATAGGGATAACCTCCTAATGTTCAAGCAATTGGGGGGTGAGACTATCCATGACATATGGCTGAGATTTAAAGCAATACTGCAGCAGTGCCCAACTCATGGAATGCCAGATAAATTGATACTGGAATACTTCTATAGAGGTCTTGGTCCCAAAAATAGAAGAGTTGGTGATACACCTTTTGCAGGTTGTTTAACACAACAACCCTATGAAGTAGTAGCCCAACTCCTTGATTGCATGGTTAAAACCAACAAGGAAACAAAAAAAGACTGAAAGTGGGCAACATTGTTGACGCAGCTGGATGTCTTGTCCAAGAAAGTTATGGAGTTAGAGGCAAGGTCCAAAAAGAAGGACAAGTTCCTTTCTCATCACGAGTGTCAAAAGAGGAAGCAGTAGGAGAGTGAACAAAATCAAGAGTCTTTCTCACTTATTCAACACAAAATCGAAGAATAATATAAAGTGTTGAATGAACTAAAAGAGAATGTCCTAATGATTAACCAGATGATAACCTCTCATTCCATGATTATTTAGCTGCAAGACACCCAAATAGACCAAGTGCTGTCGTGTGTTTACTTATAGTCTAATAAGGGTTTGCCTAGTGACACTACGGCCAACCTCAAGAATGAGGAGTGAGTAAGGACTTGCGTTGTGTCACGACGTTAACTAAGGTGCTTCTTCGGAGGCAACCCAAGTGTTATCGCTTTATTTTTGTTCTAGGAATAATGGTGTGGTGATTTTGCAGGTAAAAGTGTGGAAAGAATTTGAAAAGTACAGGTTGGCAAGCAAACGGTCCAGTTGGTGAATCGCCGAAGAGGTCAGCGACCTTGACCCAGACCGCCGTTGGACTCAAGACATCTTCAAAAGGGAGTCTATAAAACTCGGCGAGCCTAGGAAATTATTGGCGAGTCGCCGACCAGGTCGGCGATCGCTATCTTGTTCGCCATTTGGACTCCCAAATTAACTTGATGTCTTGTAAAACTCGGCAAGGTAAGTAACCACTCGGCGTGTCACCGAGTGGATTGGAAACCACGACTAATGTCGCCGACTGGGTGAGAACTGGATGGTTTTAAGGCCAAAGGTTCCAAAGTTTCAAATTCTTTCACTTTCCCTCACTTTCTAATCTTCCCAAATTCACACCCACACTTTATTTTCTATATTTTTTTCTTTATTACTGTATTTCAGTTGTTGATTGGTACTCGAATTTGGATTACATTGCCACCTAGCAATTCAATCTTATCTTAATCGGCATTAAATATTGGTTTTCCAAACCCCGAGTTTATTTTTATCAATTTTGTCCTTATTTGCAATTATTTTATCTGGTTGAAGTGTGCTGGGCCTCTCTGATAGGATTAGAATGATCAAATGCCTATTGTAAGTTGATAATCTTGCCCGTATTATTTTGATTGTTGAAATCTCGTATTCTTGTGCGTTGAAATGATTTAAATTTTGTGGGGTTGTGCTTGGATGTTGTTTAGTATGGTTGGGTGAAGTCTGAGTAGCCCGTATTTGTGCGAAAAGACGTAATTTACCCAATGATAGAACATATGGCTTCATTCTTAAGGGCAAAAGTCCTCAATTGGACAAATTTGGCAAAATCGGGTGAAGTCTGAATATCCCGGGGTAATGGGTGTTATGGGTCTTGCTTTAGTTTGAGTAGTGCATGTTTTGATTTTGTTTGCGGGGGTTGCGGGGTTGAATTCGAGAAGTTAGGTAGAAAGTGGACACGTTGGGTCGTTTGGCGAGCTGGGTCGAGCTCGCCGAATTACTCAGCAGTTCGCCGAAGTTCCCCATCTAGCATTTAATTTCATGCTAAATGTGTTGTTGAATTCTATAACTTTTGGCGAGAATCCTGAGGTCGCCGAAGGCACTCGGTGACTTGCCGAAAGACTTCTTGATCGCCTTTTGTCTGCACCCCTATTCCCTTTTTGCACTGTAACTTTCGGCAGGTTAGCCCTTGCTCGCTGAAAGCTATCGACGATTCTTCGAAAGGCCTTCCCATTGCCGACTTGCCAATTTTTTCTGAAATTTTAGAGACAATCCTTTTGGCAAGCCCAATCTAACTCGCCAAAGAGATTTGGTGACTCGTCGAGTGGTTAGGCGAGCTTGTCTGCAACTATTTTTCTGTGATTTTAACTGAATTGTTTCTAACTTTTTCCCGATGTTTTGCAGACATGGCTAGATCTAAAGTTGCAGGTAGAAACAAGCCACCCCGAAGGAAGGATAAAGGGATAAAACTAAATAAGGATGCAACTGCATCCAGGGGCAAGGCCACAAAATTCCCCACAACTGGTGGGAGAGGCAAGGGTAAAGGCAAAGCACCTGCGTCACCAGACGCAAGATCCGATAGTGACATCATCTATGACACTTACCTCACCACTTCCAAGAGTGAGGGTGAGCATCATGAGCCTCAGACTATAGCTTCTGATGATGATGAGCTGGTAATAACATAGAGGGAAGAGCTACGTTCAAAAAGACTGCATGATCCGTCTAGGATCAGAACTTCTCAGCCCACCACTTCTTCTCCTCTAGTTCCAGAGAAGGCTTTAGTCCTGGCACCTCATGTACAAGGTCCTCCCCCAAAGTCTATGAACAGATTAAAGGCTGAGAGGCTGAGGACGATTATTGAGGAGAAGCGTCTGTCCATGGATGAAGTCATTGACAGGTACCCAAATATTATGAGTTGTTTGAAGTCTCATAAGTTCGAGATCTTCACAAAGCCCCGTGGCCCGTACATACCAAGCTGGGTCCGAGAGTTCGACAATGCTTACAATACATTGATACCACAAGGGAAGAAGACGATAGCTAAATTCAAGCCGGTTGACTACGTGGTTGTCAAGGGTAAGAAAGTGCAATGTGATTTTACCGCCATCAACGCAATATTAGAATGCACTACAAAGCTTGAGGATGACTGTCTCCACAAGATCAGGACGACGACTTTGGAGAAGATGAAGAAGTGGCTGGCTCCGCCGATATTAGACGGCACTCCCAAGTGGCTTGAGTGTGGAGCAACTATTAAGAAGAAGGATCTAAACATCACTGCACAGTTCTAGTTTGGCTTCATCAACAGTACCATTATGCCATCCCAGAACGAGTCCATACTCCATTATGCCAATGCAGCCTGTCTGGGTTGCATCATTGATGGAACGAGACTAAATTTGGGGAATATTGTGGGACATGAGATGGTCATGAGGGCCAAGCAGCACCAGACTTCACTCCCTTCCCGGATTGACCATCGAGCTGTGCAGACGGGCTCGGGTTCCTAGAGATGCAAAGAAGGACATGGAAGTGATTCCCACATCCTTCACTGATATCCAGAGAATTGAGGCAGAATATTTTAAAAATGAGGCGGAGAAGAAGAAGAAGGCACCCCCGAAGGACTCATCCCTTAGTGTGGACATAGACTCACTACCTGCAGAGGCATCTTTGCCTAATCCGGGCCTTCAGGTACCCCTATCGCTATCCCTTCTGATGTTCCAGGTTCTTCTGCTACTGCATTGCCTCCTAGACCTGCTGCTGCTCCTATCTCCTAGGCCCCGATCACTAAGGCTTCATTACTCCAGATGGGGCAGTTTGCCCATTCTATGGATCGTCGGGCTGCCAGACTTGAGGTCTCCATTCCGGGCATGATTCAGACTGCCTTGGCTAATGTTGTGACACCCTTGAGTATTGCCATTAATGCCCTTGCGGCAAGGATAATAGTGTACGGGCGTGGCTAAGGGTCCACCGAGGAGGTGATGACCTTAAAGGTCGCTATAGGTGTGTTACAGAGCGATGTGGATCAACTGAAGTCCACCGATATGTCCATGATCTTTAGGACGGTGGAGATCCCAGATATGCCAGAGATGCTTCCGGCTACCACCAAAGATGAGGGTAGAGTTGAGCAGACAGCTGATCCTGAGTCTGAGGCAGAGACTGATGAGGAGTTGCCTGAGGTGGCTGAGGAAGCTGCATATGAGGGCCTAACTGAAATTGAAAAGGCCATGGTAAATGCTGCTATGCAAGCTTCCTTAACAGATACACCCTTGGCTGTTCCTAGTGCTACTACTGTTCCTTCTAAGGTGACACTTGGTACTGAGGCCCGAGACTAGACTGATACACCGGGGACTGATGCCCAGACATATGGAGCGACTGCGTAGACATGATCCCCTCTTTACCTCCCTCTCTGTCTTACTTTTATTTTAATTTTTGGATATTCTTGTTTGCATTTGAGGACAAATGCTTTTATTTGTGGTGGGGTAAGGCCCACTTTTGTGTGACTTTTTGTGAATATTGATGTTTTGTGTATACATTTGGGTTTTTGAACTAAAATTGTGTTGTACACTACTTTTTGTGGAAGGTTTAAGCTTGTGGCTTCGTGTTTTTAATTATAAATGATTTTTGACCCTTTCGAAATTTTTTTGCCACCTCTTGTTTGTATTGAATGCGGATGTTCTAATGCAAATTTGAGTATCAATTTTGATTAATACCGATGACTTGAATAGTGCTCATAATCAAACAAAAATGAATGTGTAGCTACGATGAGGCCAAATGAAGTTGCATAGCCAATATGTGAACTCTTTGCATGTCGTTGTGACTAGCCAAGTATCAAATTGAGTCTCTTGTGATGAACATTGCACACTAGCGAAAGTGTGAAGTCTTGTTTCACTTTGGTGTCAATGCCTTGTGTGATGAGCTTACCGTGAACCATGTGTGATGATACCTAGAATTTGCCCTGTTCGTCCGGTTGACTAAGTGATGTGAAATCTTGATACGATCTTAGGTAACTTTAAAGAGTGTGAAACAATTCGACATTATACCTCTTTTTGTGGCCTACCTTGTGAGTGTGTGAACCCTGCTTAAGCACCCTTTGAGCCTTAACCTTTTCTTGGAAGAAACTTGATGGCATTGTGATGTTTTCTTGATCCAATACCCATAATCCTCATGATTTGTGATTTATTTGAAAAAAGAAGGTAAATCAAGACGTGCAAGAAAGTCCCCTTTTACCCATGTTGTGAGAAAATGGAACCCCTCCATACAAAAAAAAAAGAGAAAGAGAAGAAAAGAATAATAAAAAAAAAGAATGAAAAATTTATGGAATAGAGATGTGAAAATACAAAAAGAAATGGGGTTTCCAATAGTCCAGGGAAAGTGAAAAAGAGGATGACTTGTAAGAAAAAATGAAAAATGATGAAGAAAAGGAAAGGAAGTGTTGTTCACACCACATTTCATGAGGACTATAGCCACTGAGCCTAATTGACCATACCTTTGCACTCAACCCCATTACAAGCCTTGAAAAGACCTTTTTGATCTTGAGTGAGCTGAAACAAATGTTGGTTGGAAAATACGGGCAAGCCTATGGGTGAAATCATACATTGTGTTTATCTTTGTGAGTTTGAGTGTTGCATTTGATTCCGGAACTTTAAATTGTTGAACCATTGTGTGTGAATATGGAATCATTCTTTGTGTGAGAGCATTTGATTTCCTTTGTTGAGCTTGAACTTGCATTTGAAGCAAGTATTGTGAGCTTGAGATTCTTAGATAATGGTGAGTCACAACTTGAAACTTTGAGAGCACATTTGATCCTTGCATGAGTAAGTTGAGTCTTTTTGTGTGCATTCATAATTGAGTCTTGTGTACCACTGTTTGAGATATCCCTTTTGAACTGCTGAACTTGAGTTTTACTTTAGGGCAAGCAAAAGTTTAAGTTGGGGGTGTTGATGAGTCCACGATTTAGACTCATTTAGGGCTTAATTTTAATAGATTTAGTGTCCTCGAATGCATATTTTGTCTCAATAATTGATGTAAATCCTTGAATTTCAGGTATTTCGACTTAGGGACAAAGCATGGACACTATTGAGGAAAAAGGAACAAGGCAGGTGAAAGAACGAAGAAAAGAAGGCCTGAGGATCGCCTAAACCATTGGGCGAGTCGCCGAATGGCCTTAGTATCACCTAATGTTCCAGTGAGCCAATCCCTGAAGGATAAAATCAAGTCGGCAATAGAAATGAGCAGTCGGCGAGTCGCCAAACGATTCCGTGATGCAGTGCTATATCGCCCAAAGTTACAAGACCTCAATGATGCTAAAGGCAAAAGCAAAAAGGCGATACAAATGAACAAAGAACGGATCGCCTAGTGGATCGGCGATCCCGACTTATTTCATTGACTGGTCCTTCGCAGCACACTCTTTGACAACTATAAGTACTTGTTTAAATTTTTAGCTTAGTATCTCATATCATAATATTATTCAGTTTTTGAAGTTTAGAACTTAGAACTGAGTTTGAGAGACATTTTTCCTTAGCTTTAAAGATTTAAAGATTTCCATCTCTAAGAAATTGGAAGTGGGTATTGAAGATTCTTCATCTTAGACGTTTGTAAAGACAATATTAATCCTACCCAGTTGATGGAAACACATTTCGTATAGATTTCTATCTTTTTACTTTGTCTAGCAAAATCCTCAATTCTTGGGGTGTGATTATGGGTTGAATTAACTGCTGGGTATTGCTAATTGATAGTCTATTTGCTGTTAAAAAGTAATTTCGTTCAGTAGTTATGGTTGAATTTAATGGATTGTAGTTGCAAATACAATCCTAACTTCGTGTTTTTAGATTGCTCGAGAGAGAGGTTTTAAAATCAAAATTGCTAAATTGATGGTCTGTGGGTATTATTGGGTTGTCATAGATTCAGCTTGAGAAAGTGAATCCTAAACCTTTTTCTACACATTCAACTCGAGAGAGTGAATGGACTAAAGCGAAGGCTGTGCTTCATTGCGGCTTATTGGTGTTCGAGAGAAACCAATTCGATTCTGGGTAAATTGTTTGAGAAAAAGTTTACCCCCACTAAAGTCTAGCTTATTCACTGTTTTACAACGGTTTACTATTAATTGCAACTACCCGGTTGTTTACCTTAGCCCATAATCCTATCACATCCCAAGAATCTCGTCTCCATATTCGTTTTTTCATATTATTTGTTGTTTTTAGTTGCTAGTTGACTATAAACCCCCTTTTGATATTTGACACTTGTGTCAACCTTTTATTTATCATGTTTTTCTTCGAAAATATTTTTAGCTATAATTGACTTGAGCATATTTATGCATTTCTATTGATTCTTGAGTATGAACCACTCTCTTGGGACTCAACCCCAACTCACTAGTTGGGTTATATTACTACTCATGATCGTTGGCACTTGAACTAGAAGTAGTGTCCTGATACGTGAAATCAATTGCTAAAACATTCATCTATGCTTATGAACTAAGTTATGACTTAACATGTACTCCGTGGGAATCATGCTTCGCACCTTGTGGATATAAATATGAGATGGAAGATTTTACGCTAGTTAGTCCGGCTTCCCAAATGGGTTCCTTTTATGCTAGTTTAGTCCGGGTTCCCAAAACATGTATCTCTTTAGATGGAAACCTTCTACCTCAATCAAGTCCAGGTTTCTAGTAGCAATTTCCTTATCTTATAACTACGTGCCCTCGTTGGATATTTAGCTATTGGATCCACCTAAAGCTATAGCATAATAGTTCTACATTAGGCAAGTAGGATACCTCTTTTCGGTGTGGAGGAATGACACCGGATTCCATGTTAAGCTCACATGATCTATGTCGGTTAGGGCTAATTCCTAAAATAAGAATATGAATCATGAATTATGGTTACTCAAGAATCTTTACTTAGCATGGGTTGGATTTATGGGGTCTTATTCATGCATTGCACAAGTATGATTTGAGGCTAGTTGTGATATGTTCCTCTTATGTATGATGATCTATGTAATGAATATGCTTATGACATGCTTATGATGTATGTTTTGATGGATTGTTGCTATAGTTTCCTTCCATGATATGATTTACTAAAGGTGAGAGATTTCCTTGTCTATGAGAACTAAGCTAAGGATGTGATCAAAGATGGTAAGTATGTATGATGGCCTAAGGTGGTACATAATGTGGGTGAGATTATGGGATACTATCCATGCATTGAACAAGCATGACTTGAAGCTACTTATGAAGTGTTTCTCCTATGTTATGAAGAACTAAGTATTGACTATGCTATGAGTATGGAGTATCTCTTATGTTCAAGGTTCATGCCTAATGGTGACTAATGCTTATATGATCCTATGTTGGAGACTTTGCTTATGATTATGTTATTGCCTCTTATTCTTATGTCTTATGTTGGCTAACCATTATGTTATGCTCTTATGAAGGTATGCTAGCTAACATATTTAGTACATTTTGTACTAACGCATACTCTAGCCTACATTCTTATCAAATGTAGGGTTTAGCGACATTGAATTCGATTCTTGAGGATAGGTTTCTAGAAGTGAAAGGAGTTGAAGATTTGGTGATTCCTCATAGCATCGAGGATAAAACCACCATTACCTTTATGCCTTTTCTTTATGTTTTAGACTATCGTATGGGCTACGTCCCAAAGGTGGTTGAGTTTAGATGGTTTGAGACAAAGAGTTATAAACTTCTGCTTGCTTTTATAAAAGACTTCGACTGTAAAGAAAAGTTTAAAAATTTCCGCATCATTTCTAATTACTTTATGTGTATATGCTTAGTGGCTTGTGTTAGGCCTTTCGGGGTGTAGAACACCATGTTAAATCTAGGGGGTACCCCTGGGTCATGACACATTCCCCAATATATAGCATCAGACACTGCCCATTTACTTTGAATGGCATGTCGTCTTTACCTTCAACTTCAATTGCCCCATTTACGAACACTCGAGTTACTTTGAATGGGCTAGACCACATCAACTTGAGTTTACCCGGGAAAACTCTCAAACAAGAATTGTAGAGCAAACCAAAATCACCTACTCAGAACTCTTGCTGAAGGATTTTAGCGTCATGCCACCTCTTCATTTTCTCCTTATAAAGGGCTGAACTTTCATACTCTCTCAACTGAAACTCCTCCAATTCATGAAGTTGATTTACTCTCCCTTTTGAAGCATTCCCCCAGTTCAGATTTAATGCCTTCAACGCCTATAGTACCGTATGTTCAAGCTCGATTGGCAGGTGACAAGATTTTCCAAATACGAACTGATATGGTGACGTGCCAATTGGTGTTTTGAAAGTGGTGAGATACTCCTAAAGAGCATCATCCAGCTTCCGAGACCAAACCATCCGATTTGCATTCGTTAGTTTTGCCAGAATACTCTTAATCTCTTGATTTGAAACCTCAACTTGGACGCTTGTTTGCGGATGATAGGGTGTTGCAACTTTATGCTTGAGTCTGTATTTTCTCAACAATAAAGCAAACAACTGGTTGCAAAAATGAGGCCCTCCATCACTAATAATAGCACGCGGGGTACCAAATCTTGCAAAAATGTAACACTTTACGAATTGCACAACACTCTTTTACTCATTGTTGGGTAAGGCTACAACTTCCACCCGTTTAGAAACGTAATAAACTGCCACCAAAATGTACTTGTTTCCAAAAGGGCACACAAATGGACTCATGAAATCTATCCTCTAAACATTGAACAATTCAACCTCTAGGATGGGATTAAGAGGTAGCTCATGCTTTCTTGATACCCCTCCTTTCTTTTGGAATTATATGCATTGTTTAGCAATGCCATGTGCATCTTGGTATAGTAATGGCTAATAGTAGCCACTTTGAAGCGCTTTGGAGGTTGTTCGCACCACTCTATGATGTAAACCAACGGGTGAAGTGTGGCAAGCATTGAGAATATCATTGACTTCCTCTTCCGGTACGTATCTTCGAATTATATAGTCTGCACACTCTCTAAATAGATATGGTTCATCCTAGAAATACCTCTTTACATTGAACAAGAATCGTTTAACACCCTGTATCAAAAAAAGGGAAATGAAACAACTTTTGGGAAGTTGCAGGTGCCAGCGACGGAGGCCAACAATGACCCATGGGTAGGACCACGGACCGTAGTACGGTCTGTGGACTGGCCACCTTTTCAAAGTTGCAGAGGCTTAGGACAACGGCCTGACCTACAGACCGTAGGCCAGACCACGTTCCATGGTTAGACTCTGTGGTTCACTGGACCAAAAGCTACCTTCTGATGACCAATAAGGTCTACTAGGACAGACCGTGGGTCATACCACGGTCCGTCGACTGGGGTCCGTTGCTGGTCAGCTGTCAGTAAATTTTAGGGGTAGTTGGGTCTTTTCCTAATGAATTAGTTCCTATGCTACTTCGTTTTACCCTTCACTAAGACCCATACATAAGTATTTGCAATCCCTAAATTAGCCCATTGACTTCATTCTTCCAAATTCACAAAAGAAGATCAATTCTCCTCTCCAAAATATTAATCTCTCTAGAAACTTGAAGAAGAAGAAGAAGGAGGATTTAACCTAGGGTTTCAAGTCAAGGTCTCAATTCCTCCATTGAAGTCTAGCATTTGGACTCAAGGTATGACAGTTTTCATCCATGGACTCTTTCCATTCATGCAATTTCCAAATTCCTCTATTTTTAAAGGTAGAATTCCCCAATTGAGTTAGGGTTTTCTTCAATTATCATGGGTTCTTTTCATTATTAATTTAAATGATTGAATTATGTTCTTTTATGCATGAATTGATAAAATACTATAATTTTATGATGATTTCCCCATGAACCTATGCAATCCCTATGTTTTCAAGTTATGAATCATATGATGTGGGATTTCAACTATGAGGAAGAAGTTTTATTGCAAGCTTTACATGTATTTATGACGAAATCCACATCTAACCCATATTTTCTAAGTATCGATGATTTCAGATGGGTTTTTGTCACGCCCCAAACTCGAACGGCGCAACTGGCTTCTAATGCCAAAACTCAGGCCCGAGCCGACCCTGTTGAACCATTTGTTAGCGCATGGAAGCTACACGTAATCAAGAAATCAAACAAGTATATCTCGGCTTAAAACTAAGCCATCGGCCGGCAAGGCCCCTGTCAACTGATCTATAAAAGAAACAACTACTCCCAGGAGATCATATAAATAAATAGCCAACTAGCACAGAAGTCCTGATTGGGCCGTCGAGGCCACCATGATATCTATACCAAAACTAAAAGCAGGTATATATCAATACAATACATCAAACAGCTCACAAGTTTCCGCTAACCAACAACATAGACCAGCATGGCCATAACGTAGCTATAAAACCCACACACTAGTCTGCAAGCCTCTAAGAGCAGTAAAGATTGGTGAGACAGGGCCCCAGCCTACCTATGAATATATATACAACAAAAGTTAACAAACCTCCCAACTCTGGCAGCTCCGGAGGAAAGGGGCTAGCCAACCGGATAAAAGTCAATCCTGCTGCTGAGGATATCTACTCAGTCGTCTGTCAGTACCTGCTTGCATGAATGCAGCGCCCCCAG